>PVJC01040040.1:0-15962 GCA_004026665.1 Murina feae
ACATTTCTTACAAGTCAATGATAATTTCAAATAATTCCCTCAATTTTTAATTGTTAGAGTCTATTTCTCCTTCAATTTTTTGAAGGATAGTATCATTGGGTAGAGAATTTTAGGTTGGTGCTATTTTTTTCTTTCAGTATTTATTTCACTTTTTACTTTTATAGTTTATGAGGAAAAGCTGAATGAAATTTTTGTCTTTGTTACTTTATAAGTAAGTTGTTTTTAACTCTGGTTTCTTTTAAAGCTTTTTCTTTAACTTTGATTTAATACGCTATGTGTAGGTAGTGATTTTGCCATTTATCCTGCTAGATATTCTCTGAGTTACCTGAATTTGAGGTTTGTCATTTATTGGGGAAAATTAGCAGTCATTACTGAGTCAAATATTTATCTGGTTCACTTCTCTCTTTCTTCTTCTCATATGTCCATTACACATCTGTTTCAACTTTTGAAGTTGTTCCACTGTTCTTGAATATTCTGTTCTGTTTGTTTTCATTCAATCATTTGTCTTTGTTTTTCAGTTTTGGAAGTTCCTGTAGCCATATCTTCAAGCTCATCAATTCTTTTTCATTTGTATCCATTATAATAATGAGCTTTTCAAAGGCATTCTTTATTTCTTAATTTTTTTCTTAGAATTTTTCTGTCTACTTGCATTATTCATCTGTCTTTGAATACTGTTTACATTTCCCATTATATATGATATTAATAAGAATAGTTTAAATTCCTGATTTTAGTATTTCAACATTCTTGCCACATCTGACTTTCTTTTTAAAAATATATATTTTTATTTATTTTAAGAGAGGAAGGTAGAGAGAGAGAGAAATAGAAACATCAATGATGAGAGAGAACCCATGATCATCTGCCTTCTACACCCCTCACTCCGCCAGCCCTTCTCCCCCCTCCCCCAGGAACCCTGGCATGTGTCCTGATTGGGAATTAAACCATGACCTCCTGGTTCATAGGTCTAGGCTCAACCACTGAGCCACACTGGCTGGGCTACATCTAACTCTCTTTATGGTGCTTGCTCAGTCTCTTCAAACTACGTTTTGTTTCTGTGCTTGTTAGTATGTTTTGTAATATTTTGCTTAAATCTAGATATAATATATTGGCTGTAACTCCATTAAATAGGCTTTTGAGGAAATGGGGAGGAGAAAGCATTCTGAGCATATGAAAAGCTCTTGGTCTTTTGGCGAGCCAATGTCCATTGACTGTGAACTACATCGGTGCCTCTCAGGTTCCTCCCCGCCGCACCCCGCCACCACCACTCAAGTAGAACAGTATGGCTGTAGCAGTCTGGAGTTTAGTATCTCCTCCCCTCCATGTAGAACTCTAGAGCTGGCTGGACATGTATATCTCCTGTCCCCTTGGGAGATGATTCTTTCATAAAATCCTAGTAGGTTTTCATCTGGTAAAATAGTTTATCATGAGGGCAGGCCTTCTTAAAAAGAATGTAACTCAGTGACAAATTTTAAAAAGGCGACATTTTCCTCAGCCCTTTCAGGAAGTAAGAAGAAATTTTTCTCTCATATTCACTATGGAAACCTAGTAGAACTCCTGGAAAGAAATCTCATAAAATTGTGTGGGCTTGCTGTTACTAGATACCTATGGAGATTCTAACATTTACACTTCTCCATATAGAGCCTCTAGCTATTAGTTGATTACAGATTAGTTTTTCATCTTCTGCCACTGTTCCCACAAAGCCTGTTGCAACATGCTTGTGTTCCAGTTAAGTTGTGATTATCTCTGTCCACCTGTTTGCCATCATTATTCTGAACTCTATGTCTGACAAATTTCTTATCTCCATTGCATTTAACTCCTACTCTGGAGAATTTTCTGGTTCTTTCATTTGGGGCTTGTTTTTTTGTCCACCCATTTGGTTTCCTGTTTGTCTGTGTAATAAGTAGATCTGCTATTACTCCCAGTCTCCAGTGCAGGACAATGTCATATGTTGTTTGTAACTTGCCCTGAACACCCTGTTTGGAGCTATCAGCAATCCACAGCTCTGACTCCCTCTCCTGGGGCTGAGTGCTTTGGAAAAGTACCAAGATGTGCACCAAGGTTTGCTTTTCCTAGCCGAGTCCAGAAGTAGATCAGACAAAGACTCAAAGCCTCCAGAGGTCCCACTGCCTCCAGAGATCGCTTCTGCCTGCAGTCTTATTGTTATTCTCAGACTTAATTACTGTCAGGCTGTCAACCACAATAAAGTGTAGACTCCACTGGGTGAAGGGAGAGATTTTCACCAAACAGAGGGCAACCCCCCTCCCCACAAGGCAAACCTTCCCGATGGTAAAGGTCTGCTGGAGAAAGACCTCTGCAGTATGAGGGAATAAGTCAGCGCAGGAGACTGGCTGGTTGCCTTCCGAGCTCTCACCCCAGGCCCAACCATGAATTCTCACACAGCTCCAGTCCACTCTGCCCTGCCTCTGTTGGAGCACAAGGTGAGTCACTGCCAAGAAATTTTGTGAGTTGGTCCTTTAAGAAGGTGCCTGGATTTCTCTCCCTGAAAGACAGCATCCCTGCTGCTTTTCACAGTCAGATGTTATGTGGGCACCTTTCTGTTCTGGTGCTCTGGGCTGGGGATTCCAGCCTGCAGCTTAGTCCCCAGAGTTCTCAGTGGAAACCCCCATTGCCAAGATATTCTTCAGGAAATTCAGCTACTGCCTTTCAGAGCCCGGCCAGCCCTCGCATGTCTCTGTACTTCTTACCAGTCTCTGTGCAGTCTCCACTTTCTTTCCTTGGTTATCAGGATTCTCTCCAGATAGTTCTCAGCATATTATTCAAGGTAGTTTTTCTGTATTTTAGTTTTAATTCCAGTTTGGGCCTGGGATAGTTTCAGTGTAGCTTCCACTTACTCTGCCACCATTTTGGAACTCCACTTAGATGATTCACATTTTCTCACTATTGTTGCAAAGAACATTTATGTACAAGTTTTGCATGAACTTTTTAAAAATTATTATTTCTAGGAGTGAACTTGGTGGGTCATAGAGTAATTTCATTTTTTATATTTAGAGGAAATACCAAAGAGTTTTAGGATCATCTTGTATTCTTACCATTGATGGATGTTGGTACCAATTTCAATATTTTTTATCAACTGTTTTATTGTCATTTTAATTAGAGTAATTTTAGTATGTATAAAATAGTATTTCTCTGTAATTTTATTTGTATTTATTTACTGACTATTTCTGTTAAGTATTATTTATTGTTTCTTGTATCTTCTTTGAATAAATTTTTATTCAATCATTCTACTCATTTTTAAATTGGGTCACTTGTCATTTTGTTAATAAACTAGAGGCCCAGTGCACAAAATCATGTGTGGGTAGGGTCCCTAGGCCTAGCCTGCTATCAGGGCCATCTTCCGCCCACTCGCCAGTCCCCAGTTTTTAATTTTTATAAAGTTTAACTGTTTCCTTTTTTTCATTTGATGCCTCTGATTTTGCTATCATATCTAATAAAACATTGCCTTATTTACACAGTGTATTTTTATTGATATTGTACTAAATAGTATAATCTTACTGCTTTTTAAAAAAGGGAAATGTATTATCTTAAAATTCTGCAGATCAGAAGCCTGAAATGGCTCTCTCCAGGCTCATATTAAGATGTCCAGAGGACTGAGTTCCTTTCTGGTGGTTCTGTGGGAGAATCCATGTCCTGGATTATTCTAGCTCCTATGATTTTTCTGTATGTATTCCCTCTTATACCTCTCTTCCATTTTTAAAATGTCAGTGGATAGTCATATAATTCTCATATTCTGTAACATTGCTATTGACTCATTTGCCTCCCTCTTTCACTATACAGACACTTGTAATTTCATTGAGTTCTCTCAGATGGACCAAAATAGTATCTTCATCTCAAGCTGATTAGTCAATGCAATTCCATCAGCAACCCAAGTTCATTTTTGCCCTGTAACCTGACATACTCACAAGTTCCAGAAATTAAAACATAGATATTGTTCTGCCTACAAGCTACATATAGTGTATTATACCAAATAGTTTTCAGATGGTAAATGTCACATTTCTGGGGAAAATTCCACTTGGTCAGTGTGCATAATATTTAACTGTAGATTTACATGCATATGTAAGACAGAATATAGTCTTCTACATATCCTGTGTACACTATGCACAGTCCCCTGCAAAGGTAATATCTTCAAAAATTTAGTATAATATCAATAGCAAGATATGTGTATTAATACAGTTGAGATTCTGAACACTTTCATCATAACAAGGATTTCTCATATTACATTTTTTTAGATGCAAACATTGTCTTTCCCTCACCCTGCTGAGATCTTTGACAAATAGCACCCATTAATCTGCTCTCCATCACTGTAATTTGTGACATTAAAAGTGTTATATAAATGAAATCATATAGTATAACATTTTGGATCTGACTTTTTTCATTTTTTATAAGACTAAAGAGAGTCATCTCTGTGTAACAAACATTTTTCCTTTACTTTGTGAGTAGTAATCTATGGTGTGGGGTTTCTGCAGTTTATTTACCCATTTGCTTTCTGAGGAATATGCAGTATTTCCAGTATTTTAGCTATTACGAATAAAACTAGAGGCCCGGTGCATATAGTTTGTGCACTGGTGGGGGTGTCCCTCAGCCTAGCCTGCACCCTCTCCAATCTGAGAACCCTTGAGGGCAGTCAGACATCCCTCTCACAATCCAGGATTGCTGGCTCCCAACATCTCACCTGCCTGCCAGCCTGATCATCCCACAACCACTCCCCTGCCAGCCTGATCAACACCTAACTGTTCTTCTGCTGGACTGATTGCCCCCAATTGCCCTCCCCTGCTGACTCAGTTGCTCCCAACTTCCCTCCTCTGCCAGCCTGATTGTTCCCAACAGCTCTCCTCTGTAGGCCTAGTCACCCCCAACTGCCCTCCCCTGATGGCCTGTTCACCCCCAACTGCCCTCTCCTGCTGGCCTGATCACCTACAACTGCCCTCCTCTGCAGGCCATCTTGTGGCAGCCATCTTGTGGCCACATGAGGGTGGCCATATTTGACCACATGAGGGTGGCTATCTTGTGTGTTGGAGTGATGGTCAATTTGCATACTGGTCATGACTAATTATCAAATCCAGTCTTGAATAATTAGCATATCTGGCCATCACCAATTTGCATATTACCCTTTTATTAGTATAGTTGGTTTGAAGCATACATATACAGGCTTTTATATATCTATATATCTATATATCTATATATCTATATATCTATCTATATATCTATATATCCACACACACACATATATATTTAATTACATAAAGTATTAAAAGATTAGTACAAATATCTCTTTTTTTCCCATGCCCTTCCCCCAGCCTCCCCTACCCCCCAGTGATTTGTGTCCATTGGTTATGCTAAAATGCATGCATAAAAGTCTTTTGGTTGATCTATTATCCCACCCCCCCAACCCTCCCTGTCCTTGTTGTTGTAATTTGACAGATTGTTTGATGCTGTTCTGCCTCTGGATTTATTTTTGTTCACCAGTTTATAATGGTTATTATTATCCATAGATGAGTGAGGACATGTGGTATTTTTCTTTCATTGACTGGCTTGTTTCACTTAGCATAATGCTCTCCAGTTCCATCCATGCTCCTGCAAATGATAAGAACTCCTTCCTTTTTACAGCAGCATAGTATTTCATTGTGTAGATGTAGCACAGTTTTTTAATCAATTCATCTGCTGATGGACACTTAGGCTGATTCCAAATTTTAGCTATGGTAAATTGTGCTGCTGTGAACATAGGGGTGCATATATCCTTTCTGAGTGGTGTTTCTGGTTTCTTGGGATATATTCTTAGAAGTAGGATCACTGGATCAAATGGCAGTTGTGTTTTTAGTTTTTTGAGGAAACTCCATACTGTTCTCTATAGTGGCTGCACCAGTCTGCATTCCCACCAACAGTGAATGAGGGTTCTTTTTTCTCCACATCCTCTCCAGCACTTGTCATTTGTTGATTTGTTGATGATAGCCATTCTGACAGGTGTGAGATGATACCTCGTTGTTTTGATTTGCATCTCTCGGATGATTAGTGACTTTGAGCATGTTTTCATATGCCTCTTGGCTTTCTGAATGTCCTCTTTTGAAAAGTGTCTATTTAGGTCCTTTGCCCATTTTTTGATTGGGTTGTTTATCTTCCTTTTGTTAAGTTGTATGAGATCCCAGTAAATGTTGGAGATTAAACCTTTATCAGAGATATCACTGGCAAATATATTATCCCGCACAGTGGGTTTTCTTGTTGTTTTGTTGATGGTTTCTTTTGCTGTGCATAAGCTTTTTATTTTGATATAATCCATTTGTTTATTTTCCCTTTAGCTTCCATTGCCCTAGGAGCTGTGTTAGTGAAGAAATTATTTTGGCATATGTCTGAGATTTTGCTGCCTGTGGAATAATCTGATATTTTTATGGTTTCATTTCTTACATTTAAGTCCTTTATCCATTTTGAGTTTATTTTTGTGTATGGTGTAAATTGATGGTCTAGTTTCATTTTTTTGCATGTGTCTAACCAAGTTTCCCAGCACCATTTATTGAAGAGACTGTTTTGGCTCCATTGTATGGTCTTTCCTCCTTTGTCAAATATTAATTGAGCGTAGTAGTTCGAGTCAATTTCTGGGTTCTCTGTTCTATTCCATTGGTCTATATGTCTGTTCTTGTGCCAGTACCAGGCCGCTTTGAGGACAGTGGCTTTGTAGTACAGCTTGATATCTGGAATTGAGATCCCTCCTACTTTGTTCTTCTTTCACAGGATCACCGCAGCTATGTAAACAGAAGTTTTATTTCTCCGGGATGAAATTACTAGGTTGTATCATGGTTGCATGCTCAGTTTTAGTTTTATTTAAAGATCTCAAAATATTTTTAGACTGGCTGTACCATGTTAAATTTCCATGAGTAATATATGAACCATTCAGTTTCTCAGCATCTTTTCCAGCACTTTTTTTGATAGTATGAAATAATATTTCATTGAGTTTTTACATTGTGTAGCTTAATAATGTTGAGGAACTTTACATTTGTGTATATGCCATTTGTATATCCTCTTTGGTAAAATGTCTCTTCATATATGTTGCCCATTTTCAAATTGGATTTTTTTTTAAATTTTGAGAGTTTCGTAGATATTATTGATGTGCATTCTTTGTAAGATGTGTACCTTGTAAATTTTTTTCTTACTTTGGTAATTGTAATTTGCCTTTTCATTCTTTTAATATGCTTTTACAAATAAAAATCTTTTAATTTTGATGAAGTCCAATTACTCATTTTTTCCCTTTTGGCCTTTTCTCTACAATTATTAATATCGATTAATGCAATTTTCTAGCATTTTGTTAATATTTTTTTGTTTATGTTGATGAGAATTATTGGTGCTTAGTTTTCTGTTGTTGTTTTTCTTGTAATGTCTGAGTCTGGTTTTGATGTCAGGATAATGGATCTATAGAATGATTTGAGAGGTGTCCTTTCCTATTCTATTTTGGTAGAATTTTAAAAAAGACTTGTATTGATTCTTCTTAAATGATTCTTAAATGATGGACAGTGATGCCATCCGGATGTGGGCGCGTGTCTGTGGGCAGTTTTGGCATTGCTGATTTGATCCCTGTACATGTTAAACATCCATTGACACTTCCCATTTCTTCTGCTGGTTTCTTGTTTGCTGGTATTGCATCTTTGGCTGCTGCAATAGTAAATGATTATCACTGACTGAGTTTTTGAGAAACACCATGGAAATAGGTTCCTCCTGTAGAGCAAACTCTGAATCGGGTCAAATAATGACAATGCTCTACGAATGGGGCTTTTCTAGAGGGAGCTCAAGAAAGACCAAATAGTGGCACTGCCCTGGGGGTGGGATCTTTGGATCTTCCTGCTTCAGTGCTGCAAGACTGCGGACTTTACACGACTGTGATCCTCAGACTAATGGTTTCCAAGCCTATCAAAGGAGTAAACAAGCTAGGAGTGGCTAAGATGAAAAGCCAGTAACTATGCTATTCCTTATTTCTCTTTTTTAAAATTGAATTTATTGGGGTTACATTGGTTAATATAATTACATAGGTTTCAGGTGTACAATTCTATAATTCACCATCTGTATGTTGTATTGTATGTTCACCACTCAAAGTTATCTCCTTCCATCATCATTTATCCCTCCTTTACCCTCTTCTACCTCCTCAACCTCCCTTTCCCTCTGGTAATCTGTTGTCTACAGCATATCCATGAATTTGGTGGTTTTGTTGTTTTTTGTTTTTTGTTTTTGCTTAATCTCTTTAACTTTTTCACCCATCCTCTAGACCCTCTCCCCTTTAATAGCTGTCAGCCAGTTTTCTTTAACCATGAGTCTGTTTCAATTTTGTTTGTTTATTTCGTTCATTAGATTCCACAGAGTTATTTTCAATAGCCAAGATTTGGAAGCAGCCCAAGTGCCCATCAGTAGCTGAGTAGATAAAAAAAAGACATGGTATATTTACATAATGAAATATTCCTTAGCTATAAAAAGGAAGTAACTCCTATCTTTTGTGACAGCATGGATGGACCTACCTGGAGAGTATTATGTAAGTGAAATAAGTCAGTCAAAAAATGACATATGGTCTCATGAATATGTAGAATCTAGTGAACAAAATAAATGCTGATATTCTTAACAAAGTTCAGCAACTTTTCTTTAATTAGTGTTCTTCAGAGTGTTGCAAGATTTTAGTTAATTTCTAGAGATGAAAAAGTTGGATCTCAGCATTTTTGTTAATATTTTCAGTGTTTTTATGGAGGTATGGACAGATGTCCTCACTACCACATTCTAGAAATGCCTCAACTTGGACTTTGCTATTACCAACTGATTTTAATTAAGATAATATAATTTAATTGACAGAAAATCAATATCTTGGCATGTTCTAACTAAACTGCCAAATCAAACATTCTCCTATGATAGAATTATTGGTTTTCCTCAATTTTGCCAATCATAAGCTAACAGTGTGAATTACAAAATCAGTTGGGAGTGCAGAGCTAGCCATGCCACACATGACCAAATTTATGGAGAGTGTCATAGGTTAATAACTGTTTACATATTAACTTTTTTAATTGCTCAACTACCAGCACATATATTGCTAACTATAAAATAGCTACCTGAAAGTAAAATAATAATATCATAAATCTCCATATACTATCACCAAGCTTCAGAAATTTAAAATTGCCAGTACCTTTGTTATTATGAGTGATATTATGAGTGAATAATCATATGAGTAATCATATTAAAATCAGGTCTTCATCTTAATGGTCTTTTCTGGAAAGTAAAATATTTTAGTTTTTGTTTGTTTGTTTGTTTGTTTGTAAAATAAACAATCCCAAATAGGGAAGAGAACTGTGGTTAGTAGTTTTTTCTCTTAAACTTTTGGTATAATTGATGACTTGAAAAACTTTAGTTAGGATTTGCAATCATCTACATATTTCCAGCATAAAGTAATGTACCAGCAGTGATGATGTGTCCTTAGAAAATCTGCACTATTGAAAAGCAATAGTGTTCATATCCACATTTGCACATACTGAAAATATCACTTGGGTGAGTTTTTGATTTATGAGGATGGAATAGAACTTCAAATGCATAGCAAGAGTAAAATTCCTGCTACATTAGTCCATCTCTGTTTCTAATATCATAGGAATTTATTTGAATATGTTGTTTTTGTTTCATAATCCCCCAAACTAACATATGTATCAAGGTTACCTGATGATATAACTATAGGACACCATATAGTAAAAATAACTTTTTATATTTTCATCTCTTCTCTAGGGATTTAAAGAATTGCTCAATCAAATAGTGGTTTTAACTAGAAACACAAGTACTTACTCAACCATCTTAGCACACTTAGTTTTTCTTCATATCATTTATTATCTCCTTACATAAACTATTTAATTGAATATAAGTTGCAGTGATTATAAGATACATGATTATTTTATGCATCACTAAAAAAGAAAATATACTGCCAATTAAATACTGAAGCAATTCTTTCCTCACTTAGAATTTTTATTTTAATAATACTAAAATAACTTTTATACATATTTAAGCACAAATATTTATCACCTATCACCCTTCCACATGTAAAAAAATCAAAAGTTTCATGATGAAAATTAGGTAATTTAAACCTTTCCATTAAAAAGCTATGAGTTGTCTATATCTTTTATATATATATATATATATATATATATATATATATATATATATAATGTCATGCTCTGAACATTCAAGATCTTGGATCATTTAGCATTTTTTAAAATGATGTTTTATTATTTTTTTTAAAAAATCTTCTCAGCTACTGATACCTATTTTAGTTTTAGTGGAATTTCTTTCTTTTATTAATGAATTTTTTTCTTATTTGACTAAAGTCAAATGCAAGAATCTGTCACTCCAGCTTCTAATTATGTTGAAGAACATTCTTATATCTGCTCCAAGACATGTGGCAATATTTGCTGCACATAGGAGCCCTCTCCACCATGGCCCATGCTGATTTGCATATAGCCACAAGCCATGCATGCACAGGCTTCCACTGCACTTGATCTGAGCACCTTGTGATATTTATGGAGCAAGGGAGGATGAGAGGTTTGGGATGAAGTTCCCAGAGGCATCTTGCCTTGGCCTCCATAGTTTCTCCAAGAGCAAGGCTGTGGGCAGAAAGATGCAACTCTATAAATGCTTTTTGACATACACAAAATAAAGAAGCTTGTATTTATGTGCAGGGACTCATTTCAAAACTTCTCAGCTAGAAAGTACTTAACTTTTATTTTATTAAAAACTAGGGGCATGGTGCACAAAAATATGTGCACTCAGGGGGGTCCCTCAGCCCAAACTGTGCCCTCTCGCAGTCTGGGACCCCTTGGGGGATGTCCACCTGCTGGCGCACCTGGCCAGCCTGGGTGAGGGGCTAAGAGTCATTTTTAGGCTGCTCCCAGCTCCCATTGACCCAACGTCCCAGCGAGGCTGGCTGGAATCAGGTTCCTGGGGTTTATTTATCTTCTATAATTGAAATTTTGTTGCCTTGGGCGGAGGCCTAGGCAGGCAACTGAAGCCTCCTGTTTGCTTCAGCTCCATGGCTTCCATAATTGAAACATTGTTTCCTTGAGCAGAAACCCAGTTGGCCTAGGTAGGCAGTTTAACTCCATTGTTGGTGCAATGGAAGCCTCCTGTTTGCTCTAGCTCTGTAGCTGCCAGCCACCATCTTGGCTGGGTTAATTTGCATACAGCTGCTCTGATTGGATGGTGCGTGTGGCTTGGCTGGTTGTCATGGCTTAGGTGTCTTGGAATGATGGTTAATTTGCATATTTCTTTTTTATTAGATTAGATATTTAGTATTGACATTATTGCAGGCACTCCTTCCCGCTCCCTTTTGCTCACCTCTATTCACTTTTGTCACCCCTTTCATGAGCTTTCACCACACTATTGTCCATGTCCATGGGGTATGCATTATATGTTTTACCTAATCTCTTCACCTTCTTTATCCAGTCAACCCTATGCTTCTCCTCTCAGGCACTGGCCTGTCCCATGTATCATTGCTCTCAGTTCCATTATTTTATTTATTCGATTTCACTTATTAATGAGATCATATGGGTATTTATCTTTCTCTGACTGGCTTGTTTCACTTAGCACAGTACTGTCCAGGCCCATCCATACAGTCACAAAGGATAAATGTTTCTTCTTTTTTATAGCTACACTAGAGGCCCAGTGCACGAAAAACCTGCACTTGGGGGGGATCCCTCAGCCTGGATTGTGAGAGGGTGCAGGATTGGGGCTGGGGAGGGATGTGGGAGGTTTCCCAGGTGGTGAGGGAGTGCGGGAGGCATCCAGGGCATGTCCAACCTATCTCATTCAGTCCCAATCAGCTTGACCCAAGCAGCAAGCTAACCTACCGGTCAGATCATCTACCCCCTGGTGGTCAGTGCACATTATAGTGACTGGTTGACTGGTCGACTGTCTGCCCCCTGGTGCTCAATGCACGTCATAGTGAGCAGTTGAGCAGCCTTAGCATATTACTAGCATATTATGCTTTGATTGGTTGAATGGCTGACCAACAACCAGACACTTAGCATATTAGGTTTTTATTATATACTAGAGGCCTGGTGCACAAAACTTTGTGCACTCAGGTGGGGGGAGAGTCCCTCAGCCCAGCCTGTGCCCTCTTGTAGTCAGGGAATGTCCACCTGCTGGCATGCCTGGCAAGCCTGGGTGAGGGGCTGATGGCTGTTTGCAGGCTTTCCAAGCCTCCCAATGGGAATCCTCACCCCATGGGGGTGCCTGTCCAACCTGGGTGAGGGGCTGATGGTCATTTCAAGCTTCTCACAGCCCCTTCAGGGTTCAGTCCCTATTAGGGTGCCTGGCTGGAAGCGGATATCTGGGATTTATTTAACTTCTATAATTGAAACTTTGTTGCCTTGGTCCCCTGCTCGATGCCTGGGTTGCCCCTGGCAACCCACGGTCCCAGCCTGGCAGGTATCTGGGGTTTGTTTATCTTCTATAATTGAAACTTTGTAGCCTTGAGTAGAGCTCAGGGCCCACAGGGCCCTGGCTTCCTCCATTGCCCGAGCCAACTCCAGTTCCGTGGCTGCCATCATCTTAGTTGAGTTAATTTGCATATTTGCTCCTGATTGGTTGGTGGGCGTGGCTTGTGGGTGTAATGGAGTGGGGATCAATTTGCATATTACTCTTTTATTAGATTAGACTAGGGGCCCGGTGCATGAAATTCATGCACTGTAGGGGTGGGCTGGTGAGTCCACACGGCCCGGCAGGGCCCTGCCACTGAGTGGACACACACGGACAAGGATTGATGGTTAATTTGCAAATTACTCTTTTATTAGATAGGATGATAGTATTCCATTATGTAAATGTACCACAGCTTTTTTATCCACTTTTGAGGAACTCAGGTTAAGTTCAAAATAATTGGGGGAACCTATAAAATTTTTGTGAACTTTAACTGTATGCATTTGAGTTAAAAATAAAAAAAAGGAGGGGATTTTGTGAGAACATAATACAGTTTTATTATTCTCTGTTGTAGGGATATTTGAGCATTTTCTTGGTTTTCTGAGGTAGTAATGCAGGATTGCTCCTTAAAGATGTCCATTGGTGAGGAAAGATCTTCAAAGACACCATTCAGAATGGACAGGAGAGAAAAGAGTGATGAGCTTAAGTATTCTATCTCTTTAAACATCTTTGTTTTTCATTTTCCTAGTCTTTCAACCCACTACAAGAGCTTTATTCCTTTCCATTGGCTTCCCATGTTAACATATAACTCACCTTATGCGATTAAGTGCCTAGGATTCCATTGACTTCTTAGATGTGCAGAATTCTGACTAAATAATAATGACTAGAAACACAGGAAGCCTATCATATATGCTTGGAGCAGACACTGATAAATATTTTTGATGGGTGATAAAGTGTTATTAATTAAAAGCATTGTATTTTTTGTCTATTGTATATTGAACAAAATTATCTGCACAAGAATACAGAATTTAGAAACAGTTGCTTTATTCTAATGTAATGTCACCTCTTAATAATTTTAAATAAATTTTATCTAAATTATGGGTTTGCTAGAAATATTAAGTTCCAGAGTACCTTACAACAGATCACTCTTGTAAACTATCACTTTGGCTATAATTTACACCTATAAAAGAGAAACATGCAAATTGGTGTCACTCTGCTATGCCCACCAGCCAATTGGATGAGTATGTAAATTAACCCAACAAAGATGGTGATTAACTTGCATATTCAGGCGCAGAGCAGCAGAGCAAAGTGGAGTGGAGCAAAGACTGACGGCTCCAGCAAGAGGAAGACTAAAGGCTGAAGAGGCTTGGCTTCTCCTCTGGGGCCGAAGTGAAGGCCTGGGTCCCGGGTGCAGGAGGAAAACCTGAGCCCACAGCCAGGGGAAGGGAAGGCCTATTGCATGAATCTCTCCATGCAACGGGCCTCTAGTCTATATATATAGGAAAGTCTAAGCTACCATTACAGCAGAACTACTGAATGACCAGAACACTGGTCTCTATGACAGGCACTGACCACCTCGATTGCCTGATCAGGGCCTGCTGGCCAACCTCCTGGTCCCTTCCCCCAGCTGGACTCTTGATGCTTAGTCTTTATGCTTTGGGGATGGGGAACAGGGAACTGGGGGTGGGTGGTGACGCACATGGATGGTGCCATGCCCAAGTGGGTGCAGGCAGGGGGTTGCTGGCTGCTGCCAACCAGCGGAAGGAAGGTCCTGGCCAGCCAACCTCCCTATCTCTGAAGGCTCTTGAAAAACCTTTTTCTGGCAAGGTTTTTCTTTTGTCCCCCAGCATCACACAATGCAAAGGCGCTAGCTGTGGAGCCGCCCACCGTGGAGCTGCCCAATCTCTCCCCACACGCAGTCGGATTGAGTCTGGCGTGTGGTGGGGTGGAATACCCTGAGCCGCTGCCTGCAGGGGGAGTAGTAGGCGGTGGGATGGGGCATTGACACAGGGGCTTGGGAGCTAGACCACCTTGCCCCCAGCATGCTCTCTTCCCGGAGGCATCCAGCTGCAGACCTCCAACCCCGACCCCATTAACTGTATCAGTGGTGGGTTGGAAAGTGACCTGAGAGGGTGAGGAAATGAAACTTGGGGTGAGTACCACGGGTGCAGTCCCCGTGACCTTTCCCCCAGGATGATGCTGTGCTCCCTAGCCTGCCCTGGGCCAAGAGATAAATGTGGGTTTGCAAAGAGGCAGGCCCCGGAGGAGATTCAGCTGGGGGGTGAGAGGAGTTCCTCACCAGTGACACCCCGCCCTTTGCTTTAAGGCTGCATTCTCCTTCCCTGATACATGCTGCTGGAAGTACACAATGGTTTGTGTTTAGACATGTAATAAACGTGGGCAAAGCAAAGGTTCGTGCTTTAGAACACAAGAGTCTGGAGTCTTTGTGTGTGTGTGTGGGGGTGGGTATCACACACACACATGCACACACACACACACTCACACACACACTCCTTCCTCCCCTCTTCCCTGGCCTGGCGAATCTTCATGCAGAAAGTTAACCCTAGTTCTTCAAAACCCACCCTCGCTGGAATGACCTCTGTTTTGTTTTCTTTTTTTTTTCCTCTCATAAGAAGGTGTTTTTCTAATCTCTAAACCACAGTCGGACATCACCTGAGGGGTCCCAGGTTGTGAGAGGGCGCAGGCTGGGCTGAAGGGCCTCCCTACCCGGCCCCGCGCCTCTGCACAGGGCCTCCAGTTTAAAACATAAGTATAAGCAAATACTAAAATCAATTTGAATTTTTAAATGAATTATTTTGAAAATAAATAATTATAAGCCACATTTTATATTTCAATAAATATTTATTTATATTAAAATACTAGGGGCCCGGTGCACAAAAATTTGTGCACTCGGGGTGGAGGGAGTCCCTCAGCCCGGCCTGTGCCCTCTCACAGTCTGGGACCCCTCAGTGGATGTCCTATGATGGACCCAGTCTGCCAGGCGCCTTTTGTGTGTGTGTGTGTGTGTGTGTGTGTGTGTGGCCACTGGGGACCTGCCCCCAGCCGCATCTGAGGCTCGGAGCAGTCCTCCTGTGTGTGTCTACCTGCTGGGGGCCTGCCCCCAGCCCCATCAGAGGCTCAGAGCAGTCCTCCTGTGTGTGTCTACCTGATGGGGACCTGCCCCCAGCCCCATCAGAGGCTCTGAGTAGTCCTCCTGTGTGTGTCTACCTGCTGGGGGCCTGCCCCCAGGCACACCGTGGAGGCTTGGAGCAGGCACCCCCTCTATGTTGATCTCTCAGACTCTTGCCCTCCCCTGCATGTTGTTCTCTTTTTTGAACATGGCCAGGGCTGGGTGCGGCCTGCCTCCCAAGCTTGCCTACTGCCCATCTTCCTCCAGCCACCAGAAAGCAGGGAAAACCCCCCTCGTGGTCAGGCCAGCCTTTTCCTGCTCCCTGATCCCCGGAAGGGACCTGGGAAGCCGCCAAGCAGGCCGCCAACTCTTTCCCACTCACCCGTCCCCTGCTGCCTTCCTTTCC
>PVJC01040041.1:5582-16077 GCA_004026665.1 Murina feae
TAAGCCATTTGAGGGACACACGGAGCAGGGTGGGCCAATGTCAGAGTAGGGTGAGCTCTGTGGGCTGAGGGCCTCAATTCTGGGAGAAGTGTGTTCCTTCAGTTCTAACAAATGTTACTCACCTCCATACCTGTCTACATTTAGGACTCCACCCTTTACTGACTTTACACTACATACCTCTGACCAAAGCCACAAGCTCCAGAGCTCATAAGGCAGAAGTCAGAGAAAGCATTTCTGGCCACTCCCACGTAGGCTTCCTAGAATAAGCACACAGGTAGGGTTCTGTTGGTGGCACCCTCACTTTGTTCCGTGGGGAGAGGAATCATGCAGAACTCACACAGGGGTCTTTTCTGACTCCTGACGGCCTGAGATTTTTTTTCTCTGAGAGCCAGAGTGAGCTGGCCTCAGACCAAGGCTCTCATTTCTCTTGGAACCTCCGATAGGAAGCAAGCAGAAACCTGAACCTAGTAGCTCAGGGACATATTAAAGACTGACAGTAGGGGGACTCCTTGTGGCACATTATTTTGAGGTGGGTTCTCCCCTCAGTCCTCACTCAGTGTCTTCCTTGATGCCTTGTACATACTAGGCTACCACTCATCTGCTGATGGCAGGTAAGTCACAAACATGTAAATAATTTAAGGACAATAGACATCTGTACAATATAATGTTTACCGTGAATAAACATAGTATATTGCTCTATTAGAGACTCCTTTTGTTTAAGAGTATCTGAAATATTTTTATATTTGCTTCCATAAAGATCATGTACACTTTTGTTAGTTTTCTTTTTATGTATATTTTGTATACTGCTGCTGTTTTCAATTATATCTTTTCCATTACACATTCTAATTAGCTATTTATTTTGTGTGGTAAGACTCCTGATTTGGCTATAGTCAGCTTCTCCATCAGCTTCCTGAAGTTTTTTATACATTTGAATATTTGGTAGCCAATTTATTTGAAATGTTTAATTAGAAGATCATATTTCTTTCTTTTCATTATTCATGACTTTTATTTTATATTTCTGTGTATGGCTATATACTGGCTATGCAATGAAGTCCAGATTTAAACAGTAGAATTGGTACCATAAATTCATGTGCTATTTGGATTTTATTGAAAACTGTGTCTAACATTTCACACGTACATGTTTGCTATTGCTTTTAAAATATATAAATTCCATTCTAATGAAAGTTTCTAAAAGCTAGTACCATGATGTGAGGTTGAATTTTTGTCAAAGATTTTTTTTCTTTATTTCTACATATGATCAAATGCTTTTTCTTCCCTATTGGTTAACATAATGAATTCTAATTCTCTTTGTTGGGAAAATCACTTCAAAGGTGACAATGCAATTTCATTAGGAGATATATAATATCGGTTGTTTCCTTAGTGGTGATGTTGGGACAGTCAGGATCACCACAGTCATCCAATAATTCATTAGTGATTACTGAATTGTAACTTTCTAATTCTATCATTCCTTCTGATATCTGTAGATAGATTTTCTGTTATCCTTCATTTTGTTTTCTTTTTAAATTAAATTTATTGCAGTCACCTTAGTTAATAAAATTCTATAGGTTTAAAATGTACAATTCTATGATACAGCATCTGTATATTGCATTGTGTGTCCACCATCCAAAGTCAAAACTTTCATCACCATATATTTGACCCCTTATACCCTATACTATCCTCACTCCTTCCCTTTGGTAATCACCAAATTGTTGTCTGTGTCTATTAGTTTTTGTTTGTTTTTCTTGTTTGTTCATTTTTTTGCTTTCAGTTTTATATCCACATAAGAGTGAAATCATGTGGTTCTTGACTTTTTCTCTCTGACTTATTTCACTTAGCATAATATTCTCAAGACACATCCATACCACAAATGAGAATATTTCACCTTCTCTTATGGCTGAGTAGTATTCCATTGTATTTATGTACATCTTCTTTATCCAAATCATCTATCAAAGGACACTTTGATTGCCCTAACCGGTTTGGCTCGGTGGTTAGAGTGTCGGCCTGCAGACTGAAAGGTCCTGGGTTCAATTCCGGTCAAGGGCATGTACCTTGGTTGTGGGCACATCCCCAATAGGGAGTGTGCAGGAGGCAGCTGATCAATGTTTCTCTCTCATTGATGTTTCTAACTCTCTATACCTCTCCCTTCCTCGCTGTAAAAAAGTTAATAATTTTTTTTTAAAGAATGCGATTTAAAAAGGACACTTTGATTGTTTCCATGGCTTGTGTTTTTATTTAAAAGTGTGATATTTTCTCATATTGGATTTTTGGCATTTTTTAAAATATTGAATTAAAACATAATGTATCTTGATTACTGAGATATTTTGGTCTACCCCTTACCTTAAATTTTGAGCTCAAGGTGAATGCCTCACTTGCCTTACCCTAGCCACAGTCCTGGTGACTCTGAAGTGGTTAATACTGACCCTTGCCTCATACTTTTAAGAGCATTGTTACTTAATTATACCTTGTATTGTTTTAAATTTTGGGTATCATCTCATGACCTGCCTTTGTGACCTTAAACAATAAAATTTCCCTGTAGGAAGCTGTTAAAAATTAGTGTAGAGAATAAGGATATTCTTTTAACTGAGTTGGTGGGATGATTCAATAAAAGTACATATGAGAAAATATTTCATAAAGTTTACAAATTACTAGTTCAAAAGTACTCATTGAATTGAAACTGAGTTTTGTTGATCAGTAGTCTAGCTGCAGCTAGCTCATTTGTGTTCTTGGCTCAGGTTCTCACTCTCAAGTGTCTTGTTGGCTGGGTTACATTCTCATCAGGTGGTTCTGAGCAAGTATCCATGTCAAATATTTAGGTTGTTGGCAGAATTGAGTTGCATGTGATTGTAGGACTGAGGTCCTCATTTCCAGGCTGGCTGTTAGACAGAAGCTACTCAGCCCCTAAAAGTTGACTGCATGCCTTGCCATGTGGCCCTCTCCATTTTCAAATCTAGCAATGAAGAATCTCCCTCATGTAGAATCCCCAGCACTTGGAGTTCCTTTTATCAGAAAGAGGAATCTTGCACCATTAAAAAATGTTTTTATTGATCTTTTTAGAGAGAGAGAAAGGGAGAGGAAGAGATCCAAACATCCATAAGAGAGAATGGGGATCAAGCCCACAACCTAGGCATGTGCCTTGACTGGGAATTGAACCCATGACCTCTTGGTGCATGGAACAATGCTCAACCAACTAAGCCCTACCAACTAGGCATTTTGCACCTTTTAAGGGGTCACCTCATTAAGTCAGGTTCAACAAGGATAATCTCCCTTTCTGGATACTTGTACAATATTCTAGGATTGTAACGTTGGCGATGGAGAAATTTGGGTAGATTAGAAAGCCATGTATAAATAGAATTTGCAGGATTTATGTGCTAGGTAGGTTGCATATGGATGGTGTAGGAGGAGGCAATGTCAGAAATGCCTGCTCAGCGTGACATTCTGCATTCACAGCTGCATCACCTACTAAGACTGGGGATTTTGCAAGTGGACTATTTACCAACAGTGGGAATGCTAAGAATGGTTGTAATTTGGAGGCGTGGTTGTGAGTTCAATTAAAAAGGGTTGTGTTTGAAGCACATCTAAAGTCATGAGCAGCTATTTGAAAATGGAAGCAATGAACATGAATGAGATTGGCAAGAAAAGGATTAAAGAGTTAGAAGAAATATGAAGGCAATACAACATTTAAAGAATGGATAGAGAAGTATACATACTGTAGAAGACTTAGCACCTAAAGAAAATAATTTATTCGCATATACATACACATTATTAATATTTTGTGCCAGAGTTTGCAATTACTATGAACAGATAATAAACAGTTTGCTCTTAATTAGCAAAAAATTCTCATTCGATGTTAGTGAATAAATTAATCTATTCAGGATATTGTTAAAATAAAAGTGTAAGAAATTAATGGACAAATAAATATGTTCCATAAAGAGGTAAACTTGTATACTCAGTAGCTCTAGTGATGGCATCTAGAAAATTTGGCAAAATGCATTTGCTACAGAAAAAAACCTCATTACCACCATTTGAAAAACAGCAATAAGCACATGTTCTGTTGATGGTGGCATTGTGTTGCTATGTGAAGGGCAACACATTAAATGTACATTCCGATGGCAAAGTATAACAACTCATTATTGTTTTTTCCTGGACTAATTTGTGTTCCTATTAAAACAAGTATTAACTTGTTTGTTCTAATTTAATTTCAACTTGAACAGCTTTTAAAAATGTCAATATCTACACGCATAATGCATTTTTAAAATGCATTTAAAATTCATTTTTTAAAAAGGAAAATGATTGTGTCCATTGTGCTTATATGTACATGCAAGTTGATGACAAAGCATATTGTGAGTAAAGTGTAATATTTGCTATTTACATTAGACAGGTCCTTTTCTATTTTCACTGGTACATAGTTTATGGGGCCTGTTCTAATCATATTATGCATAATGTAAGACACCAACTGAGATTTAGGATGAGTATGGTATTTCAAATTTATTTTCTCTGGTACAGGCCAATGTCAGACACTTCCTGTGACTGGCACTAGGCAACTTGTTTGGAGCTACAAAGGAATCTATAGTTTTGTGTGCAGAAACGACCAAGCACCAAAGCTAGTTTTTATCAGCACCTGCCCTATGACAGGCCAGCAAAAGTCCCAAGGCACTCGAGATCTGCTTCTGCTTGTCTGCCTTTACCTGCTGGCTGCCAATATGCTCAGTCACTGAATGAGCCTCTGGTGATACTGAAGTTACATAAGACAGGTTCCCAGTGAGTCACCAGGTATGTTTTTATTGATGAGAAGAGAGGGAGAGAGGGAGGGAGGGAGGGAGGAAGGGAAGGAGGGAGAGAGAGAGAGAGAGAGAGAGAGAGAGAGAGAGAGAGAGAGAGAGAGAGAACATATGAGAGAGAAACATTAAAACATTGCATAGTTGCATCCGGTCCCAACTGGGGATTGAACCCACAACCTAGATATTTGCCTTGACTGGGAAATGAACCCACCACATTTTGGTGTATGGGAAAACGCTCCAACCAACTGAAATACTCTACTTGGCCAAAGCAATTATTTCCATCTTTATATGCGCATAATCAAGAGATGGAACCAATTTCCTCTCCTCTGGAATTTGAGCTGGCCTTGTGCTTTACTTTGACCAATAGGATATGGCAGGTTTGACATGCCCTGAGTTCCAGGCCTAACTTTGAAGAGGCATCTTCTGTTTTCTCTTTACAGGAAGTCAGATTCCATGATGCAAAGAAGCTTAGGCCAGCAAATGAGGGATGAGAGGGCAGGTGAGGCCAAATGGAAGCACTGAGGCACCAGGCATGTGAGTGAAGCCTTCTTGTGTCTCTCAAACTAGCTCCACCACCAGCCAAATTCAGCTGAGGCCATGATTATTATGTAGAGCAGAACTGTCCTGTCTGAATTCCTGACCTAAAGAATTATAAAAAATAGCCAGGCTAGTGTTGCTCAGTGGTTCAGCATCGATCTATGAACCAGGAGGTCATGGTTTGATTCCAGTGAGGGCACATGCCCGGGTTTTGGACTTGATCCCCAGTGTGGGGTGGGCAACAGGCAGCCGATCAATGATTCTCTCCCATCATTGATGTTTCTATCTCTCTCTCCCTCTCCCTTCCTCTCTGAAATCCAACTAAGTGAACACAGGGAAACTTTAGGACTCTCATGTTTTAGTAAAATTGGTAATTTCACCAGCTACAAAGCCCTGGCGGACTGTTTTGAACAGAAG
The DNA here is from genome assembly GCA_004026665.1 of Murina feae. Lineage (NCBI taxonomy): Eukaryota > Metazoa > Chordata > Mammalia > Chiroptera > Vespertilionidae > Murina > Murina feae. The sequence continues at coordinate 11,315 of PVJC01040041.1, forward strand.
AATGCTTGGGCAAAGGTCTGTTCTGAGTCTACATGGGAGTCCCACCACAGTTGCTTAGGTTTCTTTTGGGAGACAGTCTATCTTCAGAAGTTTTAATATTACTTTAATTTTGCACCAGAGCGGATCACACATACCCTTAAGACTACCAGACCTGAGGCCCTGAACCTAACTGTCCCTTAAACCACACAAAGTCAATTCAAACACATGGGGGCAGACATTTGCAATGGCTAACCAGGAGGTTTGACCACTATTGGTTGGTTATTTTTAGTTTGTGACACATTTTTTTCATGTACTAGGCGAAGTTCCGAAAATTAGGTACAGCGGTATAGCGGCAGATTTGGAAATTACCGAAAAATTGGTACAGCGGTCTGGTAGGGTTAATTGTTGGAGGAATGAAACACTTGTTTGCCTTACGGCTAAATTCACCATACTGTTTCCTTCCCAAGATGTCCAAATCATAACATCTCTGTATTTTTTGTCATAATTCCTGCTCTTGTAAGAAAGGGGGGAAAAGGATTTCAGATAATTTATATAAAAATGAATTTTCCATGGAGGATAATTCTGCAATTCAGCCCTATTCATGAATTCTTCACATTTCTAAATTTACTTGTCAGTCCTCTTTGATCATATTGTTGCATCTACAACACAGCATTCAGGGATGAGTACGTGACAATGTTAATTTGGCCTCAGACTTGGACAGAAAAGGCACAATAAAATCATCTTGAAATAAGTTTTCAACATTCATTTCATTTAATGGAGAATTCTGCATTGAATGCGGGTACATGATCAAAATTCAACCATTTTTCAGTAGAATGCAATCACTTTTTTCTGTTGCATCAAGTTGAGGATCTCATTCAGAAGATACAATTGGAAGCCTCAGGCTTTTATTAGTAAGTCATGATTCTAAGGAAAGTAACTGCAAAAGAAAATGTTGCTCTTTCTTTTTTTCACTAAATACATTTCATAATGCTGGAAAGTATACATAAGGAGTTTTAAAGAGGCTCTCTTCTCATATTTTTTAGTTGATAACTAAAATTTTTACTATTATCTTAAAGGGATAAAATGAGCCTTCTTCAAAAGTAAATGTACATTTTTCTGCAGTACATCACAATTTCTCATTCAAATAATAGCTGTCCTTCCATTTTAATAGATCATTATTTGACATTAATAACAGCAGTAAATCAGTTTTTTCACTTAGTATCTTTATGTGATGCTAAAGCATAATAAATAAAGAATGGTTTGAAGCTCAGAACTTCTAAGGTTTTCTAATTACCTGAGTGTTTTAAAAAATATATATTTTATTATTGCTTTCATCCTGAAAGCACAACACCCTTACTCCCAGCTATGTGCTTGTTCTCAGGTTGTTTCCTCTCCATCACATGCTGCCTGTCCACTAAGTCAGTGACAACTTATTTGTTGGTTTCAGATCAAGCCTTTCATTCTTTATAGTCTTCCCTGCCCATTGCATCTTCCCCTGGAACTTAGTTATACTTCATTTATATATATTGAGTCTGACAAGCTACCAGAAATTCTGCTCAGTGCTGAAGACAAAGGAAATATACTCTTCACTTTTTATTTTATTCTTCTATATTTTGTTTTTAAAATGTTTTTATTATGGAGAATTGAAAACATGTGAAAGTAGATAGAACAGTATAATGAACTCACAGGTTCCTGTCACCCATCTTCAACATTTATCAGCTCTTATTTCTTTAATAAACACCACCCAGTCTTCCTCTTTTCTGTATTATTTTGAAGCAGATCCATACATAATAGCACTTCATCTATAAGTATTTCAGTATGTGTCTTTAAAAGATAAGGATTAAAAAATAACCACATAACTGATATCACATTTTAGAACATTTCTTAATTCCATTGAATATCCAGTCTTTGAATTTCCAGTTGGTTCATAAAGGGTATAGTTTTGTTTTGTTTTTACAGTTTGAGTGTTTGAATCAGGACCACAATAAGATCCACACATTGCAATTGGTTGGTAGGTATTTTATGTCTTTGTTAACCTATAGGTTTCTACTTTTTTAAATTTTGTTTTATTGCTTAAAGTATCACAAAGAGTGTTAAATAAGCCTCCATTTTTTCCCCTTGACCTTCTCCCCTTCTGCCCTACCCCCATAGCAGCACAATTTACTATAGGTTTCCACTCTTAAGTTGCTAATAATCTATCCATACATGGGAGAGGTAAACAAAAAGAAGAATGCTTGGAAAGATTGCTTCCATGGAGATATTTACAGAGCTAAAGCAGTAGATATTAGAAATGCCTAATTCATTGAGCTGACAAGAGGGGGGTAGGTATAATTCTAAGAAGAATTTTTGTTATTGTGAGAATCAAAAAATCAGCAATCAGAGAAGGTAGGTGAGGTCATTTTGGGAAAGGGGAACAACTTGAGCAAAAAATAGTATTTCCTGCATATCAGGAACTGGCTGGATTTCAATTCCGGTATTTATTATTTTTCCTTTGTCCAGGTATAAGTAACCTTCCTATTCTAGTCTTGTCCTATTTTTTTTTTTTTGAATCTGCTCTTTTATCTTCCAGACCATGTAAAGTTAAACATTAGCAGGACAAAGTTTAGGATTCAAAAATAAAAATAGATTAAGAGACAAACAGGTAGCAGAAAAAGAAAAAACACACAAAATAGAATTATAAAATCAAACTACATATATTGCAATAAATGCCGTTGGACTAAAAGTCTTCTAGATGGATAACAAACAAAACTCAGAATATTTTTAGTTTAATGAGACAAATTGAAACAAGATAAAGTAATTAAGAAAAAGTTAAATTGTTCCAATTTAGTGGCCCCTTCTTTAAATGAAGCTAAAAAATCCAATAATAGGCCCAGAGGAGTCTGAAATAATCCTTTTTTCATTAAATATTTTTTAGTGCTTGGGCATTGCATCAGCTATCGGTGATCATATTTGTTACCTATCACTACATAACAAATTACCACAAAGTTAGCAATTTACACAACATCCATTTATTATCTCACAACTTCCATGAATCAGGAGTTTGAGCACAGTGGCCAACACAAAAACAGATTATTCAATACTTACTCAATTTGTAAGCCCTCTTGAAGAAAATAAAAATAATATACATTTATGAATATAAATCAACTAAGTACTTCTGAAGCATCAGCTTCACTGGCTTCATGGTAAATCAACCTACACTTGAAATGCAATTTAATCTATTAAAAGAGTAATATTGAAATGGACCCTTTCTACAGGATGCCTAAGCCACACCCACCAGCCAATCAGAATGGCTGTATGCAAATTAACCCAGCCAAGATGGAGGACGGCAGTCATGAAGCTAGAGTAAACAGGCGGCTTCCATTGCACCAGGAGTAAGCTGTCTGCCGGCTGGCTGGGCCTCTCTGTGTTCAAGGCAACAACATAGTTGCAACATAGTTGCAATTATAGAAGCCTCAGAGCTGAAGCAAACAGCAGGCTTCCGTTGCACCAGCGATGGAGGAAACTGCCTGCCTAGAGTCTGCAAAGGCAACATTCTTTCAATTATAGAAGCCAGGGAGCTGAAGCCAACAGGAGGCTTTGTTACCTGCCTAGACCTTGGCTTAAAGGACCAGTATCAATTATAGAATATAAATAAACCCCAGAAACCTGCTTCCAGCTAGCTTTGCTGGGACATTGGGTCAATGGGAGCTGTGGGCAGCCTGAAAACGCCCCTCAGCCCGTCACCCAGGCTGGCCGCACCCCAATGGGGTGAGGGTCCCCAATGGGGGTGAGGGTCCCCACTGGGGGGCTTGGCCAGCCTGAAAACAGCCATCAGCCCTTCACCCAGGCTGGCCAGGTACCCCAGTAGGGACCTGAACCCTGAAGAGACTGTGGCCAGCCTGCAAACAGCCATCAGCTCCTCACCCGGGCTGGCCAGGTACCCTAGTAGGGACCCAAAATCTGAAGGGACTGTGGGCAGCCTGAAAATGCCCCTCAGCTCCTCACCCAGGCTGCCCAGGGTACCCCAGTAAGGACCCAAAACCTGAAGGGGCTGTGGGCAGCCTGAAAATGGCCCTCAACCTGTCACCCAGGCTGGCCACACCCCAATGGGGTGAGGGTCCACACTGGGGGGCTTGTACAGCCTGAAAACATCCATCAGCCCCTCACCCAGGCTGACCAGGCATGCCAGCAGGTGTACATCCCCAAGGGGTCCCAGTCTGCGAGAGGGCACAGGCTGGGCTGAGGGACCTCCTGAGTGCACAAATTTTTGTGCACCAGGCCCCTAGTAGTTTATAAACCAGATATCCCAAAGGAAGCCACAGATATCAAACCAGTAAGCAAGTAATATATACAAAAATTGTAAGTAATATAAGGAAAAACAATGACTGCTAGAGAAAAAATGGAGGGGGGTGGCAACACTGAATCAGAGAGAGCCTCTATAAATATCTGGCATTTACATCAAGACATGGGGCCAAGGAGAAACAAGATGGCGGCATAGGGTAGACACCGCATATGCAGCTGTGAACAACTATTTCAGAAAAACCACGAAAAGAACACACGGACACCACTTGCACCCGCAGGACGGCTGGCTGAGTGTAAATCCTATAACCAGAGAAGAGTCTGAGACTCAGAGCAGCAGCGGAAGCAAAGTACAGAGGTACGGAGGCGCGCGCACGGGCTCGGGGAAGGGCAGATACCGGAGGCCGTGGTTCTTTTCCAAAACGGAGAGAGCCACAAGCTCCCAGCGGCTCTGAACTCCAGCTCCAGACGAGTTTTGGAGGTCCCACAGACAACCAGAGACTAGC
>PVJC01040042.1:0-15734 GCA_004026665.1 Murina feae
TCAGTCCTCCCCAGCCTTCCCACTGTAGTTTGACAGTCTGTTCGATGCAGCTCTGCCTCTGTACCTATTTTTGTTCTTTAGTTCATGATGTTCTTTATTATCCATAAATGAGAGAGATCATGTGGTATTTTTCTTTCATTGACTGGCTTATTTCACTTAGCATAATGTTCTCCAGTTCCATCTATGCTGTTGCAAATGGTAAGAATTCCTTCTTTCTTACAGCAACATAGTATTCCATTTTGTAGATGTACCACAATTTTCTAATCCATTCTTCTGCTGATGAGCACTTAGGCTGATTCCAAATCTTAGCTATGGTAAATTGTGCTGCTATGAACCCAGGGGTGCATATAACTTTTCTGATTGGTATTTGTGGTTTCTTGGGATATATTCCTAGAAGTGGTATCACAGGGTCAAATGGGAGTTTCATTTTTAACTTTTTGAGGAAACTCCATACTGTTTTCCATAGTGGTTGCACCAGTCTGTATTCCCACCAGCAGTGCAAGCGGGTTCCTTTTTCTCCACATCCTCTCCAGCACTTGTTGTTTGTTGATTTGTTGATGATAGCCATTCTGACAGGTGTGAGATGGTACCTCATTGTTGTTTTGATTTGCATCTCTTGGATGATTAGTGACTTTGATCATGTTTTCATGTGTCTCTTGGCTTTCCGAATGTCCTCTTTTGAAAAATGTCTATTTAGGTCCTTTGCCCATTTTTTGATTGGATTGTTTATCTTGCTTTTGTTAAGTTGTATGAGTTCCCTATAAATGTTGGAGATTAAACCTTTATCAGTGATAATATTCGCACATATGTTCTCCCATGCAGTGGGCTTTCTTGTCATTATGTTGATGGTTTCTTTTGCTGTGAAGAAGCTTTTTATTTTGATGTAGCCCCATTTGTTTATTTTCTCTTTAGTTTCCAATGCCCTAGGAGCTGTATCAGTGTTTATATTTTTATTGATTTCAAAGAGGAAGGGAGAGGAAGAGAGAGATAGAAACATCAATGATGAGATAGAATCATTAATAGACTATCTCTTGCATGCCCTGCACGAAGGATTGAGCCCACAACCTGGGCATGTGTCCTGACCAGGAATCAAACCATTATATCCTGGTTCATAGGTTGATGCTTAGCCGATGAACCACTCTTGCTGGGTGAAACTTTTTTAATTAAAATTATATCTACTCTTTCTTTCACAACAATAACTCTCAAATCTATGATAAAACAGTTTTCTAGTTTATCTTTTGTACTTATATTTAATAATCTCAGTCCTATGCTATTTGATTTTTATTAAAAAATGTTTACTGCTAAATTTTAAGGTTTAATTTATTTTATTAGTTTTATTAAAGTAATTTATTATATGTCTTTTATTATATATCATTTATTGAAAGTAGTTCTGAATTCATCAAAATGTTTATGATGGGCATTGTTATCAATCTATCATTTTTAATTATTACTCCAGTTTTATCAAGGTATAATTAACCTATAACATTATGTTAGTTTACGTTATATAAAGTTTTTTATAATAGTTTTTATGATCTACTCTCTTAACAACTTTTAAATATACAATATAGTATTGTTAACTAGAACCACTATGCTACATGTTATATCCCCAGAACTTATAAATGTAAAGTTGTACCTTTGACTACCTTCACCTATTTCTCCTACTTTCTATCCCTTATCACTGGCAGCCACCAATTTGTTTACTGTTTTTATGATATTTGAGACCTCACATATAAGTAAGACTAGAGGCCTGGTGCACAAAATTCGTAAACTTGGGGGAGAAGGGGTCCCTCGGCTTGGATTGCAAGAGGCTCAGGCCAGGCTGAAGGACCCCACCAGTGCACAATCAGAGCCAGGGAGGCACGTGGAAAGTTGCCAGCCAGAGAGGGATCGTGGAGGGCTCCAGGGCTTATACACCCCATCTTGCTCAGTCCTGATTGGCCAGACCCCAGCAGCAAGCTAGCCTACCAGTTGGAGCAACTGCCCCCTAGTGGACTGTGCACGTTATAGTGACTGGTCGACTGGTTGTCTGTCCCCTGGTGGTCAGTGCATATCATAGTGAGCAGTTGTGTGGCCTTAGCATATCCTATCTAATAAAAGAGTAATATGCAAATTGACCATCACAAGATGGCTTCCCCGATGTGGTCAAAGATGGCCACCACTAGATGGCCAGCAAGGGAGGGCAGTTGGGGGGGGACCCAGGCCTGCAAGGGAGGACAGTTGAGGGGACTCAGGCCTTCAGGGGAGGATAGTTGGGAGGGACCCAGGCCTGCAGGGGAGGACAGTTGAGGGGGACCAGACTGGCAGAGAAAGGCAGTTGGGGAGGACCCAGGCCTGCAGGACAGGACAGTTATGGGGGATCCAGTCCTGCAGGGGAGGACAGTTGGTGGGGACCCAGGCCTTCAGGGGAGAGCAGTTTGGAGGGAACCAGGCCTGCAGGGGAGGCAGTTGTGGGGGACTCAGACCTGAATGGGAGGACAGTTGGGGGGGACCATCCTGGCAGGGGGAAGGCAGTTAGGGACAATCAGGCCAGCAGAGGAGCAGTTAGGTGTTGATCAGGCTGGCAGGGGAGTGGTTAGGGGCAATCAGCAGGTGAGAGGTTGGGAGCCAGCACTCCTGGATTGTGAAAGGGATGGCTCATTGCCCACCATCGGGCAGTCAGCCATCCCTCAAGTGGGCAGTCAGCCATCCCTCAAGCGTGTCCCAGATTGGAAAGGGTGTAGGTTGGTCTGAGGGAAACCACCACCACCACCACCCCCACTACCTCCACTCCATGCACAAATTTTGTGCACCAGGCCTCTAGACATTAGTATATTATGCTTTGATGAGTTGAATAGCCAACCAGATGACTGTATGCTTAATTTATTAGGCTTTTGTCATATAAGATTATACAATACTACAGGCCCGGTGCACAAAAATTTGTGCACTCGGCGGGGGTGGGGGGTCCCTCATCCCAGCCTGTGCCCTCTCACAGTTTGGGACCCCTTGGGGGATGTCCCTCTGCCTCCGAGGCTGCCCACCCACCTGGAATCCATTGGGGCACACAGCACAGCACGGAGTCCACACCTCTGTGTGTGCTGTGTGCCCCAGTTGCACCTATTTCCAGGCCTCAGCCTCGGGGGCGGAGCTGACTCGGTTCCTCCACCCTCAAGGCTGCCCTGCTGCCTGTAATCTGCTACCAGATCTATTTCAGGCCTCCGTCGCCAGCGCCCTTCTCCTCCCCCCAGCAGTTGCAGCCTATGCATTGTGCAGCTTCTCCCAGGCTGCAGCCTCCACCATCTTGGCTGGGCTAATTTGCATACAGCCGCTCTGATTGGCTGGTGGGCATGGCTTAACTATCCCGAAGAGATGGTTAATTTTAATAGTATGCTTTTATTAGTTTAGATTTGTCTTTCTCTGCTCAACTTACTTCCCTTAATATAATGCCTTCAAGGCCCATCCATAAATGTAATCAAAGTTTTTGTTCACTTTCACAACTAACATAGGCAAATTACTTTTATTGTATTTCATTTATGGATATAATTATTACATTTCTTATCATAATCAGTTTATAGGAAGAAAAAATTAAAAATCATTCTAATATTGTTGGAGATTTTATTTTTCAAGATGGATACAAAAGCACTGCTCATCCTATAGGTTCATTTATTATGTGGTCTTGTCACTTTCCCTATAAGAAGTGAAGTCTAATCACCTTAATTCTCTTAAAGTATGAATTCACTTAGTAACTTACTTGTAACCAATACAATGGGGCAGAAGATTCACATAGAAATTCTGAGTCTAACTCAGAAAAGTCCATACATTCTTCTGTCAGACAATTTGTTCTTTGGTTGCTGCCTTTTGGGATGCCACTTCCTCTGGAATCCAGGTAGCATGTGTGCAAAATCCAAACTAAATATGAAATGTGCATATGCAACTACATTTGAGAGTGCCACTTAACCCCAGCCTTGGAATCTCTACTGCCCAGGCACCACACAGGTGGGTAAAGGTACCTCTAGATAATTCATCCCCTAGCTTCTTGAAGTGCCTTTAGTCATTCAAGCTCTTTCAGCCCAACCATTAGCTATCATCGGGCAAAGAACAGATACCCCCAGTGCACCTTATCAAAATTCCTGATGTACAGAATCTGGCATCATAATAAAATAATTATTTATTAATGCCACAGAATTTCAAGTAGTTGGTTCTAAAGTAATATTTGTATTTAACATTTGTTATTTAATAGAAGACATTTCTTCTTGAACAGTTATTTTTACCTCTAATGAGACAACCAAAATCAAACTGTGAAATTTTTAAAAAAATATAAAGACATATGGTATCCTTTGTGCTGCTCTAGTTTAGAAGTTGTGTAGGATTTATTTGTTTAAAATATCCATGAGTAACTTCCAGAATAAGTAAGAATGAGATCATTCTGTTAATGCCAACTGATATATATTAACCTCAGCAATATAGAAGATATTTCTAGGATACCTTGTTACGAAAAACAATTTTTCTGACTTTCATAAGATTATCATTGAATTAAAAACTATAAATTGATCAGTTTAAGTGTGATAGAACTTTATTTATATTGATACTATATGGTCCATAGAAGCACTTGTAAATTACTAGGGGCCCAATGCATGAATACATGCAAGGGGTTCAGCCCTCACAGCCATAGCAGCTGCCTCAGCCCTTGCAGCCCCAGCTTCGTCCAGAAGGACCTCTGGTCTAATTAGCATATTATGCTTTTATTATAGACTAGAAGCCCAGTGCACAAAACTTTGTGCACTTGGGGGAGGGGGGTGTGTGCCTCAGCCCGGCCTGTGCCCTCTTGCAGTCTGGAAACCCTCAGGGGATGTCCACCTGCTAGCTTAGGCCCACTTCCCAGGGTATCTGGCCTAAGCTGGCAGTCAGACATCCCTCCGGCAGCCTGGGAGCCCTCATGGGATGTCCACTTGCCAGCAGGGAGCAGGCCTAAGCTGCAGTCAGACATCCTTAGCGCTGCTGAGGTGGGAGAGGCTCCCACCCACCACCACTGCTGTACTGGCAGCCATCAGCCTGGCTTGTGGCTGAGGAGAGCTCCCTGTGGGAATGCACTGACCACCAGGGGGAACCTCCTGCATTGAGCATCTGCTCCCTGGTGGTCAGTGTATATCATACTGACCAGTCATTCCCAGTGGTTCTGCTGTTAGGGTTAATTTGCATATTACCCTTTTATTATATAGGATAGATGCACCAAGTCACTAATCATTCCAGAGTTGTAAATCCAAATGACAATGAGGTACCATCTCTCACCTGTCAAAATGGCTATCATCAACAAATCAACTAATAACAAGTACTGGCAAAGATGTGGAGAAAAAAGGACCCTCATGCACTGCTGGTGGGAATGCAGACTGGCGCAGCCACTGTGGAAGACAGTATGGAGTTTCCTCAAAAAATTAAAAAATGAAATTCTCATTTGACCCAGTAATCCCACTTCTAGGAATATATCCCAAGAAAACAGAAACACCAATAAGAAAGGATGTATGCATCCCTATGTTCATAGCAGCACGATTTATAATAGCTATCATTTGGAAACAACCTAAGTGCCCATCAGCAGATGAGTGGATTAGAAAACATTGGTACACCTACACAATGGAATACTATAGGGAGTGGTTCTAGAGTTAAGCCTCAGACTGACCCATGACATAGCCATAAACAAGTCCCAGCTAGGAGAGCAGAGCCCTCTGAACATAATTAAGCTTAACCTAATAGCCCTCTCTAGTTTCTTCCTAGGTAGCTACTGGACTGTGGGAGGTGCAGCAAGTGCTGCCAAAACAAGGTGAAACTCAGAACATTGTAACTATGTTGCCCACTATCTTTGTTTTGATCTGACTATAAAATAAAGCTTTGATTTGCAGGCTGGGTTTTTCTGTGTCCTCATCCAGGCACAAGAGCTCCAGTTGTATTCTCTTGTCTGTCTTCTTTAATCCTTCACCCTTGGCCTCAAGTTCACTCTTGGCCATGCTGGCACAGCACAGAATACTATGCTGCTGTAATAAAGAAGGAACTCTTACCATTTGCAATAGCATGGATAGTCCTGGAGAGCATTATGCTAAGTGAAATAAGCCAGCCAGAGATAAGATAAATATCACATGATCTCACTCATTTGCAGAACATAATGAACATAAACTGATGAGCAAAAATAGATCCAGAGACAGAGAAGCATAGAACAGACCATCAAACCTCAGAGGGAAGGTGAAGTAGGGGGTTGTAAGAGATCAACCAAAGGACTTGTATACATGCATATAAGCATAACCAATGGACACAGACACTAGGGAGGGGGGTGAGAGCATGTGCAGGGGGAGTGGTCAGAGAGAGGTCAATGGGGGAAAAAAGGAGACATGTAATATTTTAATCAATAAAGAATAAATTAAATAATAATAATAACAATAGTAAATGAAAGAGGGATAATCAAAATAATGAAGAGAATGACCAAATAAACTTATAATAAATAAATATAAAATAAATGAGGGTCTATGGAAGCAAAAGAATGTCTATATAATAAAACCCAGTGGTTTTAATGCCATATCGACCAAAGACCAGTCACCAGGAGGTGCTCTGATGGGTCCCACGGCACTGGTGGGACTTGATGTGTTCCCTGGCACCAGTGGGACTTGACTCTGGGTCTCATGTGATTTTGTGTGCTGTGCCCCTAGTTTATACAAAAGTGTAGAAGTAAAATTTGAAAAATTAGGCTATCCTTCTAATACACACATACAAACTCATTAAGTCACATAAAAACTAGATGCTATGAAACAACACACTATCAGTGAACAATAAAGCATTATTTATAATTCAAACTTTGGTTACTAAAATAGAAATAGGATATAATTACTAGAGCTAGAAAATCACTCTAAGTCAATAGTCTTCCAAAAAGAAATAGGTAATGGTGAGCAAGGGAGTGAAGAAGTAAGGGAGAGAGGAAGAAAGGGGGAGAAGGAGGGAAACAGGAATAAGCAACAATGACCAGAAAATAGTCAGTTTCTTATAAAGTTAAGTTGTATCAACTACAATTATTTTCTCAAGAGAAAAGAAATTCTATGTTCCTATAAGAACATATGTATGAATATTCATAGAAGCTTTATTTGCAATCATCAGAACAAGAAACAACCCAAATGGTCATTGACAGCTATATGAATAAACAATTTGTAGAACATCTATCCACTGGGATGATATTTACCAAACAAAGAATGACTATTGATAAAAAAAAAAAAAAACAACATGAATAAAGCTGAAAATAAATATGCAGAAGAAATAAGTCAGACAAAAGAACATATATAATGTAATTCCATTTTTAACAAAATATAGCAAATGCAAACTATAGTGAAAGAAAGCAGAACTTTTCTGACTAGAAATGTTCACTACTTTGATTACTGTGAGGTTTCATTGACACACACACAGACTTTCCTAGTAAATGCACAATTTATTATGTGCATCTTGTTATATCAGTCATACATCAATAAATGTTAAAATTAATATCTTACAGGTTAATTTTAATAGTAGTTTCAGAAAAAAATCTTAAAAATAGTAAGGAAGGCAATTTTGAAAAGGTGACATTTTTGCTCACTTTGACAGCACATAACTAAAAGTAGATGACATTCTAGCATTGAACTTAGGCACAAGTGTTCAGTAAGAATAGCCCATTGAATGTCAAGCTGTTTATATTTAAAAGGCCCACCAAAAAGCCTATTCTATTATAAGAATAAATGTACAATCTTAAAAAATTTGAAGAAGAATATATGAAATCACCAGAAAATAAAAATCAGATTTGTCTACCAGAGTTCTATAACAATATGAAAAATGCCTTTAACTTTCTAAGATAATATAATTTGAAACATGAATTCAACACTAACCAAAATAGGAATGGATTGTGAAGGCAAATAAGGTGAAGAAATGCAGCAAAATTAAGACACATATAAATGTGATTCACATATAAATAAAATATTGACCTACAACTGAAGCGCAAAATAGTAAATTCCATGAATTAAGAAAACTGTTCATTCATATTCTCTCAAATAATATAAAATGCATATGCAGAGTATATTGAAAGAGATATTCTAGTCAGGAAATTTTTGAGTTGCTGGAGTATTACAGAAAAGTTAGATTTAGTACAGTTGCCATGCTCACTAACCTGATTTCAAAAAGCATACCTCCTCCATTTTAACTTTATTGCAGTTATTTATTATTTATTATAGTTGTCATGGTCTTTATGTATTCATTAGACATTCTTCAGAAATAGAGGCTGAGTTCAGAAGTAAGACAGCAAATACACTGAACTTGGGAATAGAGATGAAAAGAGAAAACAAGGAGAAGATAAATTGTCTTTAGGTTAAATTTTTTTAAAGGGCTCCAGAAATTTACTAGCACTCTTTTTAAAGATATCTAATCTAATAAAAGAGTAATATGCAAATTGACCCTCAGTCCATTACACCCACAAGCCAAGCCCACAAGCCACACTTACCAACCAATCAGGAGCAAATATTCAAATTAACTCAACTAAGATGGTGGCGGCCACAGAGCTGGAGTTGCCCTGGGCAATGGAGGAAGCCAGAGCCCTGGGAGCCCTGAGCTCTACTCAAGGCTACAAAGTTTCAATTATAGAAGATAAACAAACCCCAGATATCTGCTGAGCTGGGAGGCTTCTAGCGGGTGACCAAGGCAACAAAGTTTCAATTATAGAAGTTGAATAAATCCCAGATACCTGCTCCTAGCTAGGCACCCCAGTTGGGACCTGAATCCTGAAGGGGCTTGTGGGCAGCCTGAAAATGGCCCTCTGCCCCTCACCCAAGCTGGCCAGGAACCTCAGTAGGGACCCGAACCCTGAAGGGGCTGTAGGCAGCCTGAAAACGGCCTTCTACCCTTCACCCAAGCTGACCAGGCACGACAGCAGGTGGTCATGCCCCAAGGTGTCCCAGACTGTGAGAGAGCACAAGCTGGGCTGAGGGACCGCCCCCCCCCATTGCCCCGCGCCGCCGAGTGCACACATTTTTGTGCACCGGACCTCTAGTAAAATATATTAACCCTCTGGCTTTTACTACAAATTACTTTTAGCAGCTAATCTACTCTAATAAAAGCGTAATATTGAAATTGACAGTTTCTATGGGATGCCTAAGCACTCCCACCAGCCATTCAGAATTGCTGTATGCAAATTAACTCAGCCAAGATGGAGGCTGGCAGCACAACCGTGGAGGCAGGTGCAGTGCAGGCGGCAGGGTGAGCAGGGCTTGCAGGGCAGGTGACGGTTGGGGTGTATGGGGTGGGCGGGGCATGATGGGGAGGTGGCGGGTGGTGTGTGTGTGGGGTGGGCGGGCCCCAGGTTGGGCGGGTACAGGCCAGGCTGAGGGACCCCCCAAATGCACAATATATTGTGCACTGGGCTCCTAGTAAATATATTAAAAAAATTTAATGATATGGAAAGTTTCTACCATCAACATAAGTCACTTTTATACAAGATTTTGATTTGACACTATTATGAGAATTTGCTAAGTGACTGAAGTCCACCTATACTTTCATTCCTATCCTTCATCAAAGCAACAGCAATATTTCATTATATTTACTCTAAATTCAAAGCACTTTAAAAAACACATTAAAACTTGCTTCTCCTTTATAATTTTTGCAATAAGATTTTAAAAATACATAAAAATGTATTCACCTTGACAAAAAATGCATCCAACTTCAAAGGATGCACATTATGTGCCAAATATAATATTGCCATAAAAAGTTCTCCAGCATTCCACCTTTTAGGAACAAAGAATGGCATATATATGATTTTTCTAGATATAACTGGTCAGGTGGATAATATCTATATAAATGAAACATGAATATAAGGCAGATGCTTTGATTTCAAAATGTAGATCTTTCTTTTAATGGGCAGGTCTGCAGATGTTATAGTCCATGCATTTCTATTAGCTCTCTTTAAATGTTTATTTTTCTCTATATTTATCTCATCTATGACTAAAAATAATAACATCTCTCCAACATTGCCCCATTGATTGGGTCTCCCTTAGGCTTAACTTTGTTCTTCTCTCTGTCAGTCATAATTCTCTCAAACACATTTTTATATCTCTGTAAATTTAGAAAGGGGAGTGATTTAAAAATAGTTTTAAGGATGTTTTGAATTTAGAGTAAAAGTGTGGGAATAGCTTTATTGAATAATAGGGGTGAAAGTATAATTGTGTCTCAGTCACTTAAATTCTCACAATAATGTTTAAAAACTATCACTTTTGTTCATGTCCTATTGTCAGGAACTTACTCTGACACCACCGGCTTTAATGGGAGAAATCATGTCAAGCCTACTTTGGTCGTCATATGACTACCTAAAACCCAGAAGTACTTTTACAAAATAGAAAAACAGAATAGTGCGTAAGCATAGCAACCATCAGGCTCTGCGTCTGCCACCCTCTGTTTGTTATCTAACGCACAGATTCAACACTCCTCAAAATGAAACAATGCGAATCTGTTATTACTGTCACACCCATATCCAGGTCTAATAGAGTTCTAAGTGTGGGTATCAGTTTATGTTTAGCTATTTGTGGTCTAGTGACCTATATAACCTAATAAATAAAATATCTTAACACTTCACAGCCAATGCCCAATGGTGGAATATGAACAGGGTAGGTTCACTAAAACTTTTCGTTAGGAAATAAAAAGGATGAGAAGCTCCCAGCAGGAGCATCTGGTTCATCAAGGTATAAAATATTGTTGGACAGTGCCCACGTTGCTTGTAGAGACCCTGGTTCACTCCTATTGCATTGTGTCTTGTGGTCCCTGGCTTTGCTCACTGCGAAAACACCTCCTTGCTCAATCTTTTCTGTGGGCACAGCAGACGTTTGAGATCATACAACTATCACAGCTGCTGCCATCTGGTGCAGGTTTGAAGCCCAGGGTTTGCTGTAGGCATCAAACCAGTCCTGTGGTTTTTCAGGCCAGGCTTGTGGGGTTTTGGCAATGTAAGTCCCTGGAAACTGACTTGGCTTTGGATATATTTTCTTTCAGTCAGTTTTCTAGGCAAGTGAACATGGAAACCCTTGTGTAAACAAAATGCTGACTTGTGCTTTGTCTATTTTCAATGACTTTGTACTGAGTGTTTCTTTTCTATTAATTGTGGCAAACCTGAGGGCATCTCAGATTACAGGCTTTGATAGGAGAGTGACATCTGATATTTGCTCTTCAGCTTTGAGCTGCCTCCTATTATCTGGCAGGCTTATAGGGAGGCTCTTGGAACATTTTTGCAGTGTTATCTCCTGCTAAGGGTGCTTCCTCACAGCCACTTGTTACAGTAATCTGCTAAAGGTCTAAAGCAGTAGCCAATAGTTGCATTTTGAGATTTATAAAATAGTTCTAGTAATATTCAGTCTCTTAGTAACATGGGCAGCCATTGAGAATAAACACAGATTCTAGTTTCATAAAATATTTTGCCACAAATTTCTAGGGGTCTTTGCCTTTTATATACACAATGACTATATTGTCAAATTGATTTTTTACAGAGAGGGAGAGAGATAGAGAGAAACATAGATGAGACAGAAACACCAACAAGCTGCCTCCTGCACACCCCCTACTGAGGATGTGCCCGCAACCAAGGTACATGCCCTTGACCGGAATTGAACCTGGGACCCTTCAATCCACAGGCTGATGCTCTATCCACTGAGCCAAACCGGCTAAGGCTCAATGACATATATTTTAACTCTTTTGAAAGCATCTACTTTTTCAGTTCTGAATTGGGAACAATAAATAAATTCAATTTTAATTATTTTATATTAAAATATATTTATCTGTAAAATAATGTGTATTTGCAATGCTGTTGAAAGTGGCAAAGGCTTTAGGCAGGGATTCCATGAATAAATACATAAAAAAATCACAAAAACATAATGGCCTGTCAAGGAAGATATCACTTATCAGGCCAACACAAGAATTGTTGATTTAAAAGCTCTTTAACCACTGCAGCTATATGAGGATCAAAAAGTAAAAATAAGAGGCCAATACTACTACCACCGTTAGTATTTAAATGGAACATGGATAATGAACACTGTGATGGTGGTGAAGAATTAAAAGTTGTCTAAAACATTGCCTAACGTGCAGAAAAACTGCCAAAAGCAGTAAGAAAATACCCTCTGTATCGATTTGCCTTAATATCTAGTGTAAGTGCACCTAATCAGAAAAAGCCAAGTTTGCATTTAGAACTTTAGTCACAAAAGTGTTCAAGATATGCAGTTATCAAACTTCTAAGCTTCTGTGGTATAAGAAACCATCCTAGAAGGAGTGTGGAATAGAATCTATACTAATAAAAGATAATATGTTAATTAAACTGGACACACAACATTCTGGATGTCCTTCTGAACAAAGCCATGGTGACAGGGCTGAGGCAGAGATGGTTAGGGGTGAACAGGCCGGCAGGGGAAAGCAGTTAGGAGGATCAGGCCAGCAGGGCTATATTTTCTGGCTGGTGTAGCATAGAGTAATCCAGGTAAATCACATGATATCTTTACCCCTTTAATGGAAAAAATTGTTGTTTGTTTTTCAGAAGCAAAGTTGCAAAAAGTTTTCATAGGACCAGTGACCATAAAAATAAAGTTAATAATAAAAATATGATGGGCAGAATAATGTGTGCAATGCAAAATATGTCTAATCCTGCTGCTCCCAACCATTGTAGAAAGAGACCATTGTAATTAATTAGTTTTCCATCTGTTTCCCCCCATGTATGGCACCTGGAAAGAAAGAAAATCATAGCAAATATGTAACTTATTTCCTGCTTCCTTGAGGATGGCTACAACTGTTTTAACCTCATAAACCTCTTTGTAAACATGCTGAAACAATTTTACTAGAAGGAAGATAACCAATGTAATTATCTGAACATGTTTTAGCAGAATATACTTGGTTCACCTAGACTACTTCTCTGAAACAACTGTGGATGTGAAGTGAAAGTTATGCATACAAATACTCCAGTTTATGTGATTAATAGCGTATAAAAACATGCTTAGAGCAAAAGTTATGAAGAGTTCAAAAGAGGCTCATTTGAAGGGGAGAGAAGGGAACTTTCTAATAACTAGCGACTCTTGGTGCGAATTATCTCTTAGTTCTAAAAACAGCAGGGATGGGGTATGCAAGAATGTCCCCCTATCCTTGAGAGTAGCTTATCTTGTCCAGCAGTTTGAACAGAGGGGCTGTTTTAATCAGAGGAGCTAACAATATATGGGTTTAATTACCAGGTGTTTTTCATAAATTGTGGAAGGCTATAGCAAAGAAAAATAAAGGCCTTTTTTTCTTATCCTTACTGATATGCCGAACCTCTTGTTGGTGAAGCTACTGTTTATATCTGCTGAAACCTCATTGTAGAGTCATAATACTTCCCTCAAGTGTGAAGAGGGCTGTAGTATCCATTTTTGGTCTCAATTCTCCACCACTTCTTGTTTAGCTTCGTGTCTGGAGTGTTGACAGCATCACTCTTTATTCTCTCTTGATGTGGTGATCCTCTAGTCCCACCTCTAGTGTGTCTAAGAGTAGCTGGAAAGCACTGATAATTCTTGGTATTGTTTTACTTCTGAAGATGTTTATTTGTGTAAAAATTTAATGAAAATGGAAAGTTCTCTTGATTTTTATCTTTGGAGAAATGCAATCCACATATGATTAAGAGAAGTAGTTTTCTCTACTGACTATGGGAAAGTGAAAGGATGAGTGGCAGGGGGGCTGTACAGGCCACCTAGCTTCTGCATCTTGAGGCGTTTAGCTTTCAAGTCCCTTTTATAAGTTATCATTGTAACTAGATGCACCATGGTGAATTAGGCCCCAGTTACACTCTTGTTCCTCTCTTGTAACTCCAAGTTCTGTAACCTGTACTAGAAATTCATCCTTGTACAAGAGTTATTGTTTTATATATACAGCTGTGTCATAATGATGTTTTGGTCAACAATGGACCAAATGTAGTACTGTGGTTCCATTATAATAGAGCTGAAAATTTACCTTACCTACTGTCATTTAGTCAAGGTATTATCATAGCACAATACACTATGCAAATATTTACCATTATGTTAAAACTGCCTACAGTATTCAGTATAATAACATGTTATACAAGTTTGTAGCCCAGGAGCTATTGGGAAACAGAATCTGTCATCCCAAAATATGTCTATTTGACATAATATTATTTTAGGTTGCTTAATTTTAAAAAATAGTAGATCTGAGAGAATCTCTGAAAACCAAGTAAAAGACAGTTACATTTTTAAGAAATCTCTATTTGTTTTGTTGTTGTTTTTCCACATAAAAGTTTCAGATTTATTAAGAATAACTTATATGTTTTTAGTGTATCTACAATGAATCACACAAAAAGTCATCTTATATTCAAACCAAGTACAAAACCCAAAAATCATATGTTATATTTTAAATAAAATTTTTAGGTCTGTCTCACTAAAAGGAGTTAGTATCATATTTGAAATGTCAGGCTTACCTCCGATCTAATTTTTTTAGCATTTTGTTGTTGTTGTTGTTGTTGATAGTATTACAGATCTCTATCATGGCCTCCCCTCTTCCTAGTCTCTACCCACCAGAAATCTCTGTTTGGAATCATGCCCTCCTTGCTGTGCCAGGAAGAGGAAGAGTGACCTTATCTTAGGAAACTCATCAATGCAGAAGACAAAGACATAAATCCTAATAACAAACTGACCCTGCCCCAGCCCTAATATCTTGTTTCATATTTAAGGAGATATCTTCAGGTATTGCTGGAAGTTACTCAAATTAAGTTTCTTGGGTGTATCTCAGTATACAGGAGGTATACATACTGATAAACTTTTTGTTTTTCTCCTGTTAATCTTTCATTTTGTTTTTCTCCTGTTAACCTTTCAGGAAGTCAGAAAGGTAAAGAGAAAATTATTTTTTTCCTTTTAGAGCAACAGGCTATACCATATAGCCTAGATGTGTAGTACATCATACCATCTAGATTTGTGTAAATGTTCTCTATAATGTTTGCACATTATTGAAATCTCCTAATGAGGCATTTCTCCAATATCATTGTAATTAAGCTGGGCATGACTATACATTTTAGTCTTCCTCTGATCTCTTGGCAATATCTGGAAATATTTCAGGATATAGTTTTCAATACCTGTATCCTAGGTAAGAAAACTATACAAAAAGATACTTATTTGGAAAGAAGCCATATATATATCTAAACTATTAAAAGCGAAATAGTAAAATTAACCGTTTCTCCGAGACAGGGTAAGCCACGCCCACCAGCCAATCAGAGTGGCTGTATGCAAATTAGCCCAGGCAAGATGGCGGCTGGGAGCCTCGGAGAGAGCAGCGGGTGAATCATGGAAACCAGCGGGCAGCAGAGTGGGCTGGGCAGGTGGTGGTTGATGCCTTGCAGGGTCCAGGCGGAAAGGCCCCACACTCCAGCGGCTCTGAGCTCCATTTCGGCTCAGAGCTGCTGAGCTCAGAGCCGTTGGGGAACAAGGCACACGTGGGGAACGAGGCACACGTGGGGACTTGGCCTGCGGGGCAGAAAGGCCCCGCACCCCAGCGGTTCTGAGCTCCATTTCGGCTCAGAGCCGCTGGGGAAGGAGGTGCGGAGGACTTGGCCTGCGGGGCAGAAAGGCCCCACACTCCAGCGGCTCTGAGCTCCATTTCGGCTGAGCTGCTGAGCTCAGAGCCGCTGGGGAAGGGGGTGCACGCGGGGACTTGGCCTGTGGGGTAGAAAGGCCCCCCTCTCCCTGCCACTTGGCTGGTGCTGCTCCCGC
>PVJC01040043.1:0-15983 GCA_004026665.1 Murina feae
AAAAAATTGCAAAAGACATATGTAATACTTTCAACAACAAAGATGTAAAAGCAAAAAATAAACAAATAAAGTTATTTGGCATTAAAAATTGCAACAAAAACCACATATATTTACATGGAATCAATTACAGTTATATGTAGAATAAATTCCTGGAATTTCTGGGCCAAAGAATGAGTATTTTGATGGCTATAACTACATAATAAACTGCTTTTGATCAGCAATACAGAAGATTAACTACTTCCCAAAGTCTGGAGAACCAATCTAATAAAAAAAAAAGTTTAAATATTACACTTGGTTACATTTCTCTTATTAAAAGCAATGGCTGGCCCGGCCTGCATGACTCAGTAGTTGAACATCGACCTATGAACCAGGAGGTCATGGTTCGATTCCCATTCGGGGCATATGCCTGGGGTTGCGGGCTCAATCCCCAGTAGGGGGTATGCAGTAGGCAACCAATAAATGATTCTCTCTCATCATTGATGTTTCTCCCTCTCCCTTCCTCTCTGAAATCAATAAGTATTTATCTAATCTAATAAAAGAGTAATATGCAAATTAACCATCACTCTGAGACACCCACAAACCATGCCCCCAACCAATCAAGAGCAAATATGCAAATTAACCCAGCCAAGATGGCAGCCAGCAGCCACGGAGCTGGAGTTACCCCAGGCAATAGAGGAAGCCAGGGCCCTATGGGCCCTGAGCTCTACTCAAGGCTACAAAGTTTCAATTATAGAAGATAAACAAACCCCAGATACCTGCTAGCCTGGGACCTTGGATTGCCAGGGGCAAACCAGGCTTCGAGCAGGGACCAAGGCAACAAAGTTTCAATTACAGAAGTTAGATAAATCCCAGATACCTGCTTCCAGCCAGGCACCCTAGTAGGGACCAGAACCCTGAAGGGGATGTGGGCAGCCTGAAAACAGCCATCAGCCCCTCATCCAGGCTGGCCAGGCATGCCAGAAGGTGGACATCCCCCAAGGAGTCCCAGATTGCGAGAGGGCACAAGCTGGGCTGAGGGAACCGCCCTCCCCCGCAAGTGCACAAATTTTTGTGCACTGGGACTCTAGTATATTATCTAATCTAATAAAAGAGTAATGTGCAAATTGACCATCACTCCAAGACACCTATACCACACCCACCAGCCAATCAGAGGGGCTGTATGCAAATTAACCCAGCCAAGATGGAGGCCGGCAGCCACGGAGCTAGAGTAAACGGGAGGCTTCCGTTGCAACTGCCTGACTAGGCCGCCTCGCTGGGATGTTGGGTCAATGGGAACTGTGGGCAGCCCCTCACCCAGGCTGGCCAGGCACGCCAGCAGGTAAACATCCCCTGAGGGGTCCCAGAATGCGAGAGGGCACAGGCCGGGCTGAGGAGACCCCCCCCCCCAAGTGCACAAATTTTTGTGCACCAGGCCTCTAGTCCTATATAATAAAGAGGGAATATGCAAATTGACCATCACTCTGGTCAGTTTGCACCCACAGCTGAGGCTAAGTTCCCATAACGAGCCTTAAGGAGCAATCAGCAGGGACCTGAGGCCGTGCACCCACCCACCTCCTGCATGGGGCTTGACAGGGACCTCAGGTCATGCCTTCCACCCACAGGGCTTGACAGGATACCTCAGGCTGCTCCCCCCACCCTGGCACCAGGCCAGAGGAACTCAGGCTGCACCCTCTTCCCTGGTGCCAGGCCGGGGGACCTCAGGCCATGCCCCCCGCCCTGGCCCCAGGCCAGGGGACCTGAGGCTGTGCCCCCCACCCAGCGGGACTTGACGGGGGCCCTCAAGGTGTGCCCTCCGCCCTGGTGCTGGGCCAGGGACCTCAGGCCATGCCCCCCATCCCAGCACCAGGTCAGGGGACCTCAGGCTGTGCCCCCTGCCCCAGCACCAGGCTGGGGGATCACAGGCCACTCCCTCCATCCAGCAGGGCTTGATGGGGGACTTCAGGTAGTGCCCCCCTGCCCTGGCACCCAGGGGACCTGAGGCTGCACCCCCCTCCCACCTGGCAGGGCTTGACAGGGTGGGACAGGCCAGGTCTGGATCTAGCCCAATGAAGGGGGGCATCCAGGTTTGGGTCTTGAGCGATTTTGAGGTGCACGTGGTTGGTTGAAGACTTGACTCTGAGTTCCATGGTGCACCCCAAACTCTGACAGGAGGAAGATTTTCATATACATTTTACTAATTTTCTTTAATCTCTGACACTTCTATTATAGAGAAAGGGCCAATAGCAATATTAAAATATTTCCTCTAATTAATCCCCTTTTAACGTGCACGAATTTCGTGCACTGGGCCACTAGTATATATATAAAAGGCAATGGCTGAATGAACAAAAAACAAAACAGACGCACAGAGCAGAAGCAAGGCCTATTCAAAGAACCACCCACACCTCCAGCATAGAGAATTTTACAGTGTTATACAGAGGAATCTCAGAATTATTGTGCACCAGTAACTGGCCTGGGACTCTTACTCTTCCTCTTTCCAAAAGGAAATGAGTGTTCCTACTTCATATTTTAGCTCACTGACTGATAGAACCAAAAGCTCCATCCAGACCAGATGGAGGACTGTACATAACCAGAGACCCTTGTTTTAGCATTGGAGGTATTAACTGGACCACTGTCTCATTGGGGAGGAATTTGGAATGAGAGGGACAGATGTTTGTTAAAGAGAAAAATGGACTGTGTTCAGCAAACTGATTTCGTCTTCTTCCTTGGACAGAGCTACACCGTATTTCCCAGCCCTTTTATAACAGAGTTTGAACCATGTGACTGAGCTCAGGCTATTGGAACCTGAATGGAAGTTGAACTGTTATCCTTAAGCCTTATCTAGACAAGTCTCCTAAATGTAATTCATCATCTTCCACCTCTGCTGACCTCAGTAATTTGTGACATGAGCAAATAAGGAGGAAAAACAATGATGCTCCATCTCAAGTGCAATTTGTGTTTCTTTTTCTAGGAACTGTCTGTTTATAACCTTTACACATTTTTCTATTGGGTAGACTTCTTCCCTTATGAATTTGTGGAAGTTCTTTATATGTTAAAGAAATTATGTAAGTTGAAATCTTTTTTCTTCAGTTTGCCAAGTGTCTAGGATGTTTTTTCCCAATGCATTTTTGTTAATATAGTTGAATTTATCAATCTTTTCTTTTGTGGCTCCTGTGTTGTTTTTTCATACTTAGAAAAAAACCTTCCCTGCGCTAAGATTATTAAAAATTCTTCTCATTACTTCCTCGAATACTCTGGTCTTCTTTTCCATGCTTAGATATTTGCTTGCTATGGAATTTATTTTGGTGTAGGAAGTAAGAATCAAACATTATACGCTTCTGCATGGCTATCGATTTATCCTAGTTCCACTTATTAAGCAATCCCCTTACCCTTCACTGATCGAAATGCTACCACTGATTAAGTAGTACTAAATTCCCATAAGCATTTTTAACTTAGTTTAGGTTTTTCTATTCTATTCCACAGATGTCTGTCTAGTTCCTACCCACACTTTCTAAACTACCTGAATTACTGAAGTTTTTAATGTTCTCTGATATTTGGTGGGGCTAGTCCTTTCTCATATATTTTTCAGAAATATCCTTTCTATTCTTGCTTATTTTCCCACTGAACTATAGAAAAAAAAAGTATTTTTATCTAGATTGCTTTAAATGGACAGATCAATTTACAATAAAATAACAATTTTGTCATTTTTGACAGGACGTACTTCCTATCAAAAAACATAAAATCACACCCTGTTCTTTTTTTCCCAGCTGTTTTGAAATATAATTTGATATGTAACATTATGTAAGTTCAAGGTATACAATGGTACTTACCCTGTTCTTAATAAAATATAAAATAATGATTCTGAATATATCCAGCTAATCCACCCAAAACTTGGCATGGAAATTTAATTATTATTAATATAGTTATCCAACCAATATATATAGTAAACTAAATCACAAATATGTATCAGCTGACATAACACAATAAATTAGGATTTCCAATGGCAATCATGTATATTAAGCTAGACTTATTTCCAGCTAATGCTTTAATTTCTATTATCAATTAGAATGGCATGTAAAGATTTAAAATGTGGTTATCATTATAATCATAGGGCAATATACTTAGAGGTTTACCTAATATGTATTAGAATGTTTATATCACCATCCCAAATGTTAATCTAAAACAAAAAACAAACTTCCATTCACTGGCTTTACCTCCAGGATAAAAATGTTATACTTCATATACTATTTTTCTTCGGTACTGAGTGATACTAACAGTTACAGAAGTAAAGCCTGCAAATACTTTACCTCTAATGTTGACAGCAGAATTTCCATTCCTGTAGAACCTTTGGCTGTCATCTCTCTCCTTATTTTTTCTGAAAAGTGAAAATATATATCTTCTAAAACATTTTAAAAAGTATATGCCATTTTATTATACAGCTAACATACAATAAACAAGTATCCATTGGTTCAGTAAACATTCTAAATTGGTTTTTACATGCTGCTGATCCGGTCCCTCTGATGCTGCTAATTCTACTCTCTCTAGACTTCCCTTGCCCTTCAGCACAGCTCCTAGTGGGGACTAAATGAATCCCTGTCTGTCCATCTATAATCTTAAAATCATTATCATAGGACAGGCACCAGAACTGGACGTGAGGAGGGAGTGGTAATGGAAGGCCTTTATCATCTTTATGACCAGAACTAGAAAACACTTCATCAAATTTGTGAAAACAGAAACCTAATACCATTTTAAATGGGGTTTTTTATATTTTATATATATTTTTACTGATTTCAGAGAGAAAGGGAGAGATAGAAACATCAGTGATGAGAGAGAATCATAGATCAGCGGCCTGCTACAAGCCCCCCACTGGGGATCGAGCCCACAACCCAGGCATCTGCCCTTGACTGGAATCAAACCTGGGACCCTTCAGTCTGCAGGCCAACACTCTATCCATTGAGCCAAAGAGCTAGGGCCATTTTAAATGTTAAATATTAAGGTGGCTGCAGGTTCACTTTAATTTGAAAAAAGAAAAATCAGGTTTGCTATTTTTTTGTGTGTGTTTTTTAAATCAAGTACAGGTTTTAGAATCTCTTTGTAGCATCTATTGAGATAATAATCACATGGGTTTTATTTGACCTGTTCAAATAATGTTATAGGATACAATTCCTAATATTAAAACATTTTACATTCCTGAAATAAGTGCACTTTAGCAATGATACTCATCTTTCAGTGTTTAATTAGACTTAATTCACTAACATTTTATTTGGGGACTCGCTAATAACCAATGTTCTCTGCTACCTGATATCTTTTGTCAATATTCTAGTACAAGTAGCACTGGAATTAGGTATTACTTGAAAATTGATGGGGGGAGAGGAGGAAGGGATTCATCCACATGGAAAATCATAATCATTTCTTAGAAACAATGCTTTGAAAATTAATTTCTTTCATAGCTATTCCATTTCCTACTTCTTGAGTCTATTTGAGAAAGTTCGATTTTTATGGAAAATCATTTATCAAAATTTTAAATATTCTTAACCTCCACCGTTAAAGAATTTAAAAAGCATTCCCAAAACAAGAGGTTAAAGCTCACCTTGACTTTGAGCCAGATGAAGAATTTTTGATGTAACATATCTGGCAGTATCTGATTCTGTAGGTTCAGTACTGATCTTCTCCAGCTGAGCAAGGAGTCCGACAACCCGAGAGTTATTGGTAAGGCTAAAAAGAATGTTACTCTATATTAGCGCACAGCAAGATCACTGTTTTTACACTAAGTAAAATGGGAGGGTTCGAGCAGAAGAGTAATGCCCCCTGATATGCCTTTAAATAGACAATTGCACACGACACATTTGTAAGTTTCATGTCTTGGGTGATTGGTACAAGGTGTTCATTATATTATGCTCTATACTTTCTGGTTTTTGGAAATATTTCATTTTTTTTAATTAAATAATTCTATAGTGAGAAAAATAATTCACATGTTTAAGTTTTTATATATTTCCTTTTTCCTTCCAATATTGCAGAAGAGTTAAGTGATTCTTTAAAACTTACTATAAATCTGAATGAGCAAAAACATTAACATTATGAAAAATTCCAAACAGGAGCAAAAGAAGACAAAATAGGACAATGAACCATCATGTACCTATCATCCAGCTTCAACAATCATCCATTCATGGACCCTCTTATTTCACAAATGCTTACTTGCAGGCACACACATCCGTTGGCTAATTTTTAAGCAAATCTCAGATCATTTCCTATGGCATTATGTTTTCTAAAATAAGAACTCTTTAGAATATATCCTATATAATAAAACCCTAATATGCAAATTGACCGAACTGGTTGCTATGATGCACACTGACCACCAGGGAGCAGACGCTCCATGCAGGAGCTGTCCCCTGGTGGTCAGTGCGCTCCCACAGGGGAGTGCTGCTCCGCCAGAAGCCGGGCTCACGGCTGGCAAGCGCAGCAGCAGTGGCAGGAGCCTCTCCCACCTCCACAGCAGCGCTAAGGACCCCTCGGGGAATGTACGGCTGTGAGAGGGCACAGGCTGGCCTGAGGGACCCCTCCCCACACACACGCGCACACACACACACCCAGTGCATGAATGTCATGCCCTGGGCCCCTAGTATAACTATAATAGGACTACTATACCAAAAGCAATAGTAATCTTTTAACATCAACATCTAATTTCCAAGTTCAAATTTCCCAAATTCATATTCTCTCATTTTCTTTCACAGTAAGTTAATGTGTAAAAACCACCAGAGACTGAACTCAGAAGGAAAAAAAATCCACCTGTCTTCCATTAAGTCAAACATTAAGTTTTCAAAAATGTAATAAATCAATAGCACTCTTCTTACTATATATTGAAAATATAGTTATTTTGAATATAAAATGTTGTGTCATTATACACTGAGTTTATTTTTAAATGGATAGTTTTTCATTCCTCAGTTTTAATTTTTAATATGGTAAATATCAATAGATTAAAAAATCCACATTAATAAAAACTTTTTGGAGTTTTCATTCATTTAAGAGTACAAAGAGATTCTGAGCCAAACCTGTTCTTTTTCAGAGCTCTAGTTCTTTGTGGTGAGAAATTACACTAAGAAAGCACAGTTTTGCTTACTAGGGAAAATACATCTTTAAGAGAAATTTGCATTATGGAAATAAAAATTCAGAAACTTACTATTTGAGTGCATTTTTCTAATTTTATTATTTTCATGTGTTCATATTTTTAGTAGCTAAAGGACATCTATTTAAAAATACAAAAACACACAAGGCATAACACACATTCTATTTCATTCCAAATTAAGGTTTGTTTTGTCAGTAACTCTTAAAATTTTAAATTAAATTGTACCACTATAAAAAATAAAACTTTTGCCCTAGCCAGTTTGGCTCAGTGAATAAAGAACCGGCCTGCAGGCTGAAAGGTCTCTGGTTCAATTCCAGTCAAGGGCACGTACCTCAGTTGCAGACTCCTCCCCAGCCCAGACCCTGGTCTGGGCTTGTGCAGGAGGCAGCCAATACATATGTTTCTCTCACATCAATGTTTCTCTCTGTCTTTCCCTCTCTCTAAAAATCAACAGAAAAATATCCTCAAGTGAGGATTTTAAAAAAATAAAAATTTAAAATAAAATAAAACTTTCATCTAAGTGATTCCTTTCTGAGAATCGTGCTATTTCAAATGATGGATGGTGGATGAATTTATTTTTTGAAGGAAGAAAACAAAAAAAATGAAAATTCAGAACATGGGCATTCCCTCTTTGTACTTTTTTCATCTACAGAATGAAAACTGAACAAAATATTCTAAGCCACTACTGACTCAGCTCTAAAATTTAAGGTTACTGACAATAATGTTGGGAGAATCATAGGGTGAACACCAGAGGGCAGCTATACCATTTGAATAATTTTTAGACTTTACTAAACACACACACACACACACACACAATTATATAGCTTTTCAATGAACAAAGCAGAGAATTTTTAAATAAAGTGATGTATCTTTGCTGTCTTCCTCTATTTTTTTAGATGAATCAAAATGAGGCTAAGACCAACCTTCAGAGTTACCATTCATAATTCTTACTAAAGGTCCCTCAGCCTGGCCTGCAGGGATCACCTGAAGCTGGCTCTCCCGACATCCCCAAAGGTACTGGATTGCGAAAGGGCAGTTCTCAGGTGACACACCCTGGAATTGGGCTCCCTCCTCTCTGGTTCCAAATGCGTCACCCAAGAACCACAGCTGCCAAGTGATCACAGCGTGGCAGCTCCTACATTGAGCATCTGCCCCCTGGTGGTCAGGATACGTCATAGCTACTGGTCGGAGCATCTGTGCCCTGGTAATCATTGCGCATCATAGCTACTGGTCGGAAGGTTGCTTAGGCTTTTATATATAGAGAGAATAGATTATTTTATAGTGAGAAAAATCAAAATCCTAACAAGCTACTGTAAAGAAATGTCAAACTGATGCAAAATTCCTATGGAAATGCAAAGGAACCTAAAATAGGACAAACTTTGGGGAAAAAAGAACTAAGTTGGCGGACCAACACTAATTTTGAGATTCATTATAAAGTTATAGTTATCAAGACAGTGAGGTACCCTCACTATGATAAACATCTAGATCAAGGGGAAAAAACAGAGTCCAAAACAGACCCACACATAAATGGACAACTAATTTTTGACAAAGGTACCAAGACAATTCAATGGAGAAAGCATAGTCATTCTGAAAATGGTGCTAGTCCATATTCCAAAAAGAACTTCTACCAATACCTCACACCATAAATAAAGTTTAACTCAGAATGAAGCACAGACTTAAATGTTAAATCTATAAAACTTCTATAAGAAAACATAGGTAAACATGGGCTATGCATATATTTCTTATCTACAGCTCTAAAAGCATCCTATATAATAAAAGCATAGTATGCAAATTGTCCCCTCAACAGAGAGTTGTCCAGGAGTTTGACCAGGAGGCGGGGCCAGCCGGGGGAGGGAGGGAGGCCCTGGCCGGTGGCGGCAGGCAGCCATGGGAAGGGAGGGAGTACCTGGCTGGCAGCTGGCAGCCACTAGGGACCCTACCCGTGCACAAATTTGGTGCACTGGGCCTCTAGTCATATCTAATAAAAGAGTACTATGCAAATTAGGCATCATTCCATCACAAAGATGGCCGCCCCATGGCCACAAGATGGCCACCCCCATAGCCACAAGATAGAGGCGCCCAGTTCAGCTCAGCCCTGCCACTGAAGGCCTGTCAGCCAGGCAGGTGGCAGGGGAGGTGGGAGGCCCAAAGGACGGAACAGGCGATCAAAGGGAGCTGGGGGGGTCCCCTGCCCAGGCCAGAAGCCTTTGCCAGAGGCCTCAGGCATGGGCAAGGGCAGAGCCGGTGATCGGAGGGGCCAGGGGCATAGTCGGTGATTGGAGGGGTATGAGGGTGCCCTACCCAGGCATAAGGCCTGGGCAGGGACAAGGCTGGAGATCGCAGGGGCCTGGGCTCTGCAGAGCCAGTGATCAGAGGGGCAGGGGTGGAGCCTGCAATTGCAGGGATCTGGGCACTGGCAGAGCCAGCAAAGCAGGGGCCTGGGGGTCCCCTGCTCAGGCCTGTAGCCTTGGCCAGAGGCTGCCAGTGGGGCAAGGGCAAAGCTGGGATAGCAGGGGGTAGGATCAGAGCTGGTGATCACAGAGGCCTGGATTCTGTGAAGCCGGCGATCTGAGGGGCTTGGTGGTCTTCTGCCCAGGCAAAAGCATAATATGCAAATTAACCCTCATTCCATCACAAAGATGGCGGCAGCCAGGGAGCTGTAGTGAGACAGGAGGCTTGCTTTGCCCCAGCGATGGAGGAAGCCAAGATTCCCACCTGCCCTGCGGGCGCTGAGCTCCGCTCAAGACAACAAAGTTTCAATTACAGAAAGTAAATAAACCCAAGATACCTGCTTCCAGCCAGCAGCTTTGAGTGGGGACCAAGGCAACAAAGTTTCAATTATAGAAGTTAAATAAATCCCAGGCCATACAAAAACAAGAGGTGGGTCAAATTTGGCCTCCCAGTTATAGTTTGCTGACTCCAGCTTTAACTGAAAAGGTAAATCTTAATAAAACAATATAAATACAGTTGATCCCTGAACAATGCAGGAGTGAGGATAGGTAATCCCACTCCTGTGCATTTGAAAATTTATAAATTTTGACTCCCCAAAAACTTAGTTGTCTCTAGGTATCCATGGAAGATTGGTTCAAGGAACCCATACGGATACCAGAATCTACAGATGCTCAAATCCCTTATATAAAGTGGCATATATCAATGCATACATGAAAACTCAACTGTGGACTGAAAACATTACAGGTACTTATTGAAAAAAATCTGTGGCTCAGATGGTTGAGCGTTGACCTATGAACCAGGAGTTCACAGTTCAATTCCAGGTCAGGGCACATGCCCGGGTTGCAGGAGGCAGGCAATCAATTATTCTCTCTCATCACTGATGTTTCTTTCTATCTCTCCCTCCCTCTTCTTCTCTGAAATTAGTAAAATAATATATTTTTTTAAAAATAGAAAAATTAGTATATAAGTGGACCTGTGCAGTTCAAACCTATGCTGTTCAAAGGTCAACTGTATAACATACTATTACTTAAACATAAATAATATTTTTAAAGTAATGAATTTTAAATAACTGCTTCATGTTTATTTCTGTAATGTATACATATTGGTATTTAGAATTACAGTACCTTTTCTCTGATACCACTTTTAACTTGCTCATCTTGAGTTACTTCATTTCACCATTGCAGATAATCTAAAAAAAAAAAATTTAATTAAATATAATTCTGTTTTCTATACATTAGATGTCATAACAGCTATACAGCTGAAGGTTTTTATTATGGGAAATACAAAATAACACTGGAAATCAAAGGAGAATATTTGAGTTCTATGTGCTTCTGGCAAGTCACTTCAATGCCCAATGTCTGACTATTACCCAAAATCAACCAGTAAAACAGGACCCAAATCCTGGAGCTATAAGAATGCAAAAACCTCATCTGACACAATTTGCAATCTAGTGTTCACATTTCTTTTGAGATAAAATTATCCTTCCTGTTCTAATATTCTTCTTAAAATACTCAAACCAACAATAGCATCCTGACTGGGGGGTAGGGAAGGAAGGGGGAAAAAATGGAAACTTATTTAACCCTCTTTGTAATACTTAAAGTAATAAAACAAAATTTAAAAAAAAAAAACAATAGCACCCTGAGATTAGTATGCTTATTGCCCACCATTCACATAAGCACCCAAATACTCCAGATACGTATGATGATTTCTCCATGAGAATGCTTGTACGTTAATAACAAATTGTTCAAACAGAGTAAAAACCTGTAACATCTCATTTAATGCATTTCATGAATATTTTCCTTCAAGCAGTACAGGTTTTACCTTTACAAAGTTCATACTATACATTTTAAAACATTCAATCTTGATGCACAAAATTTTGATAATTTTTGGATTGTGTATGAAAATTACACGGTCTGCTTTTAAGTTATAAATTTAAAAATTGCTGTTCTTTTTTTCAACTGACTTGTTTATTTGTTTGTTTATTTATTTATGTTAATCCTCACCAGAGTACTATATTTTTCTATTGATTTTAGGGAGGGTTGAAGAGAGAGGGAAAGAGAGAGAGAGAAATGTCAATGTGAGAGAGACTCATCCATTGCTTGCCTCCTGCGCGAGCCCTGACCAGGGCCCAGGCGGAGGAGGAGCTTGCAACCAAAGTATGTGCCCTGGACAGAATCAAACCTGGGATCCTTTGATCTGCAGGCCAACACTCTATCCCCTGAGCCAAACTGGCTAGGGCTCAATTGACTATTTTGTAATGACTACAAAAATCAAAGTAACTTTCTCAATATCCAAGTTAATTAAGACTTAATTGTATATATAAGGCGGGGGGGGGGAGAGGAGGAGGGATCCGATGTGTTTTCAAAAGCTCTGTTGTTGCCATAAAAAGCTGCTTCTTATTGAGTGGTATGTTTCTCTCTAAAACTACATTAGCAGCACATCTTATGGAAAGTTCACTGTAAATTCTGATTTGCAAAAATTAATGCTGGGCATTTACATCATTCCTATTTCGACAGTTAAGAAATGATTCAAACTTCCAATTCACAGTAAGATAGTAATTTAACCACAGGCATTTCTCTCCTCTCCCTCGCAGGACTGGAGTAAAGTAGACAGTAAAGTCCACAGTGACAGAAAGGAAAACTATGGGGAAGGAGGGTACTCTGTCCAGAAGAACTCAGGAAACTCATAACCAGGGGAAATGGGAAATACCTACAACAGCAGAGGAACAGATTGCTAAACAACTAACAAAAACTTCGTAATTTCCCATAACTTTTTACCTCTCAATACCCCCATGTTCAACATGTCTGGCAAATAATCTTCACCAAAGAAATTGACAACCTCAAAGAAATCTGCCTTCTGAGACTTTAGAGTTCCTCAGGAAAAAGGCCAATTCTGGTCCTCATTATCTTAGGGCTAACCAAAGTGTGCCCCTTATGGCGTTTTTTATTTCTGAGGCCTGAGACCAGAGTTCTTCAGAGTAAATGAAGGTCCTTCTTGTTGCTGTGAAAGTTTGTGTTCATTGCAAGTTTGGGGTAATAGAAGGTGAGGCACCTAAAAACAGAAGTGCTGCATTTCCCCAAGCTTGTGGATTTGCCAACCAAACATGAAATAAGCAAAAAAGTTGAGAAGGTATGCAAGAGTGTATATAATAACTGTGGAATTTAGGTATAATCTACTCATTCCTCTTCATTGGATCATTTTCATCACCATAAAATCATGTTGTTGCTGTTTTGTGTCTTTGGGAGGGTGGGGGTGAGGTGGGGAGACTCTCTTGCTCTCAGATCCCCAATTCAGCTTCTGTCCCATTTCTTGCCTTCTGAAAGCAGAGTTGTTTATATATATACTAGAGGCCTGGTGTACAAAAATTTGTGCACTCGGAGGGGCGGGGGTGAGGGGGGTGGTCCCTCAGCATGGTCTGTGCCCTCTCGCATTCTGGGATCCCTCGGAAGATGTCCACCTGCTGGCGTGCCTGGCCAGCCTGGGTGAGGGGCAGAGGGCCGTTTTCAGGCTGTCCACAGACCCTTCAGGGTTTGGGTCCCTACTGGGGTGCCTGGCTGGAAGCAGGTATCTGGGATTTATTTAACTTCTATAATTGAAACTTTGTTGCCTTGGTCCCGCTCAAAGCCTGGGTTGTCCCTGGCAACCCGAGGTCCCAGCCTGGCAGGTATCTGGGGTTTGTTTATCTTCTATAATTGAAACTTTGTAGCCTGGAGTAGAGCTCAGGGCCCACAGGGCCCTAGCTTCCTCCCTCCATTGCCCGGGGCAACTCCACCTCTGTGGCCACCACCATCTTAGTTAATTTGCATATTTGCTCCTGATTGGTTGGTAGGTGTGGCTTGTGGGTGTAAAGGAGTGAGGGTCAATTTGTATATTACTCTTTTATTAGATTAGATAGTCAACAAGTCCTCTCTTCTCATTCCCTCTTAAACACATTCCAGTCCAGTTTTCCACACACCACTCTATCAACACTGCTAACTGCTCTTGTCAGCAACCAATGATCTCATTTACTGTTACCAAATCCAAATGTCAATTCTCAGTCTTCATCTTACTATTTCTATCAGCAGCATTTGATAATAGCTGATCACTCCCTCTTCTTGGAAATACTTTCTTCATTTGGACATATTATCTATCCCATGGCCACTCCTCCTAAGCCTGTTTTCCTGGAATGCCCCAAGGCTCAGTTCCCTCATCTTTTTCTACCTCAGATCTCCTGTGATCTCACTCAGTCTACTCAACCACTTCCACTTAGATCTCTCATATCACAAACTTAAGATATCCACAACTGATAGATCTCCTGACCTTCCCTTCCCTTTCAAGGGTGCTCTAACCTCAGCTTTTCCAAGAGTACTTAAAGACAATTGTGATCCAAAACCTTAACTTCCTCCTTAGCTCCTGCCTTACATCCCACATCCAATAGCCAAGAAGCCCTGATAAGCCCTGGCTGGGTAGCTCAATTGGTCAGAGCATCATCCTGTTATGCCAAGGTTGCAGGTTCTAGCCCCAGTCAGGGCACATACAAGAAACAGTTAATGCATGCATAAATAAGTGGAACAACAAGTCGATGTTTCTCTTTCTCCCCCATTCTTCAAAAAAATATCCATAAAAAAAAAGAAGTCCTGATAATTCTACCTTTAAAATATAGAATCTGATCACTTTTACCACATCTACTTCTATGATCAAGCCTACCGTCCTAGTCTCCCTTCTACCTCTTGGCCCCTAGAGTTTGTTTATTCTCAACACAACATCCTGAATGACGCTTTTAAAACCTTGGGGAAAAGAAAGAGAAGAAAACAAAAAACAAATCCAAGAAATATACCCAGTTGCACCATTTCTAAGGCTTAGCTATTGGTGCAAACTTCCTAAAATGTGGACTGACTGTATTACAAGGAACCTATACTGTGAAATTTTATGATTGTCTCATTTGGTTATTTATTATGCCCTTATGTTTTACATTGTAACATTTTATTTACAAATATGCTTGATAATCAAACATGTCCATTTTTAAGGATGAGGTACAAGAGAAGGGCCAGTGGACAATTTTGGGAGTCGTTTCACTAAACTAGTGCAACAAAAGACACACGCACAAAAGTCTATCTTGAGAACGAAAACGACTTATCAATGGGTATACATATAGGCTGGTAATTCAAGTTGGCCCATTCCATTCTGTGTTGTCTTTGGAAAATAACTTTACAAGTATTACAACAAAGATTCCAGCAATATTCAAAGGACATTTAACTACAAATTATAGTCATTTCACAAGTTAAAGGTACTATTGGAATCTCAAACATAATAAAGCTTTTTAAAAAATTATATACAATGAAAAGGCTGATATACCAATATGCATAGTAGCAGAACTTACTTGAAAAGGGAAAGCCATCCATTGCTGAGAAACTAATGAGATCAGAATGTAAAATTATGCCGAGTAAAATGCTTATAGAAGAAATGTTTAAAGTTCTACAGCATATTAATAGTAAGTCAACATTTTGACATGTCACATGATGTAAAATACTTATGTAATAAACAGAAAAATACGGGTTTTATTTTCTATCCGGGTTGATGAATCCAGAGTTTGTAAACTGTAATATATATAAGAAGATTACACTCTCTATATATTATGCATTCATAATTACAAAATTTGAGACTAGTAAAACCAAGAAAACTTTCTTGCTACAGAGTGCTTGCTGGCCAAAGATAACAAAAAACAGGGTATTTGATGTTTTTTCCTCCTATCTGAAAACTAAAGGTCTATTTTAGAAGCACTATGTTGGCATCTGAATTGATAATATCCCATCCATAGCTGCCTCTATGTGAAGATTTGCTACTCTTATTAAAAAAATCTAAATTTAATTTTAAAATACCTGACTTCACAACACCATATTTTCACACAGAGCTAAGTGTCAAAAGCTCTGGGAGATGAAATTTTTTAAAATTCTACTTAAAGCTATAAAAATGATTAACTTTATTAAACAAAAACCTGTACACTCAATAATGTTTAAAGAACTACATGGAAACCTGGACAAAGAGCACATAAAACTCCTGCCACATGCAGAAACCCAGTGGCTTAGCAAATGAAGAGTTCTCAACAGGTGTCAGTTGAAAGGTGAACTGCAGGAGGACTTTCACAAGTAGGTCAGAGGATCACGAGCGGCTACTGAAGCTAGTCAACTTAGCAAACACTTAGCACATGAAACAACTGAAAGCTCTCTACCAGACCTTAGAGAAAATATTTTTACTTCAAGGGACAAGATCCTTGGCAGGGGAAAATCATGTGACAAGAGGAAATCATAAAATGATTGCTACTTGGTCTTGAGAGTGAAAAAGGATCTCTGGACCTTGAGGAGGAAGAATCTTATGTGCCACTTTCTGATTAGACCCTCAAGATGAGATTTACTCATCTGCCCCTTAAAAAATTCTGCATTTCTATGAACGAGTA
>PVJC01040044.1:0-15973 GCA_004026665.1 Murina feae
ATAGATTTGGAGAAAGATGCTTCAGACAAAAGATTAAACAGAGACAAATTTGGATTATTTATGCAATGCTTATGTGACAGCTTTACCCAGGACATGGTTTTACATATTCAGATACATTCTATACCTTGGCCACTGTAGAACAGGATAATGCACCCTCAATATTTTTGAAGGAGTAAAAGAATTGAAGGTCATTTCCTCCCCCACATTATTTAAACCCAGGATCTTAGGAGAGCCCTCAATAGGTATATATGTTCGACTACTTATGTAAAATACCAATGTTATGGACAATTCTATGCTTCTGCAAGACAAACACGAAATTATCTGTTAATGTGAGAGTAAAATCTGAGGCAATTTTATTGAACAAGTGACAGTTTTTATGTTCTACATTTGCAAATTTAAGCCATATTTAACTTAGAGTAAACCTTTTCATATTTCTCAATCATCACAATTATTTAATCAGCAACTATGCTAATAAAGTAGTTTCTTTGACTTAAAAAGATTCCTTTTGGGTAGAAGAAAAATAATCAATGCTCACTCAAGTTTCAATAAACTAAAATCACAATTATAAATTAGCACCTCATAGTTTGTCACCTTAAAATAATCCTTCTATGGTTCCTTTGATCTAATTAATAGCAATACC
Source organism: Murina feae (assembly GCA_004026665.1). Lineage (NCBI taxonomy): Eukaryota > Metazoa > Chordata > Mammalia > Chiroptera > Vespertilionidae > Murina > Murina feae. The sequence goes on from PVJC01040044.1 coordinate 641, forward strand.
TCTCAGAAGATAAGCAAGTGCCCTTTATTTCAAATAATTTTATTTAAAGGTCTTAGAAAAACATGGCCTCAGGCTCCTGAAACCTAAATAGCAATTACCAGTGAATGACAATAAGAATCAATACAACTGAAGCCAAAAGATATGTAAAAGATTGGAGGACATTTTATTTAGTTAGTTAGTTTGCTGTTCAGCATCCATTCCCCTTTTTGCACTAAAACCTTGACCCTCCTTTTAAGGACATCCCTCATTATTATTATACTTGGAGGCATCTGGAATTTGTATCTTGAACAAACATCATAGTTACATAGCAGTTTGAGAACAGCAGTGTATGGCCCATTCTATCCTATGCTGTGAATTCTGGGCAACCATCCAGAACTCTCTTGGATCCTACCTTTCCCATGTAAAGTTCTTCAGGCTCCTATTAATTTTATGAACTCTAGATATATTTCCAATAAATGTCCATCTTTACTCAAAATGGTCAGTTAGTTTTTGTGGGCTAAATCTTAAGAAAAGCAGAAAACTATAAATCCATAGCTATTTGTTTGCCAATGCCAGTTTAGTTTTGATTGTAGTATTGAATTTGTCTACATGTATCTTAAAGAAATAAATTAACTTTATTAAACATATGCCCTTTATTATAAAACTAGGGACCCAGTGCATGAATTTGTGCACCTTGAAAGGAACTGTGGGGCTGTGAGGCTGCAGTGAGCACAGGGGCAGGTCTCGGCCCATCCTCCACACTCCTGCCTGGCCCCTCTCGCCACAGCCCCTGGTCTCCTCTCTGCCTGCAGCCCCGCTTCCGCAGCCACCACTCCCATGAGCTGACAGCTCCAGCCCCACTTGCACCTGCTGACAGTGTGGAGGAGCGGAGCAGGCACCCTCAGTGGATGCGAGCAGCAGCTGCTGCCCTGATCATCCATCAGGAGCGGGGGAGGTGGAGAAGCCCTCAGGCGAGATTGGGAATGGAAGCTGCCCCTAGCACCCACTAACGGTGCTGAGCAATTGGGACTGACACCAGCAGTGAGTGTGAGCAGCTGCTATGGCAGTTGCCAGCTCCAATTGCTGCTCAGGAGCAGGGATAGGTGGAAAAGCCCTGAGGGGCAATTGGGGCCAGCAGCTGACACTTGCAACTGCTGACAGTACCAAACAATTGGGGCTGGTGTCGGCAGTGGTTGCAAATGGTGGCTCTGGTGCTGACAGAGGGTGTAAGCATCAGGTAGGACCATGGCACTTGGGAGCAAAGAATTTTCAGTAACCACCAGAGGCTCATCCCGATGACAGCAACTGGTGCCCTGCCTTGGTCTCGTGCCCTTGCTCACCTGCTCCATCATCCCGCTGTGGCCCACACCTACCATGTTCCACGCACTGCTATCTGCTGCTGATGCCTGCCATGTTCCGTGCCTGCCCCCTGGTGGTTAATGCACATCATAGCAACTGGTTGTTCAGTTGTTCTGCATTGTCTATTTGCATATCAGCCTTTTATTATATAGGATAAATTATTTCTCTTAACTCAAAAGTTGTATATCATTTTGCTGTTTATATAGGCTTTCATATACTTTATATTGTTTGATCCTCACTCTTAGGAGACAACTGAAATAAATTTGTTAGCATCTAATACAGGTGAAGAAGCTAAGGTTCCAAGGGGTTAAATATGTCTGAAGTCATAGGGCTAGTCATAACTGTGCTAAACTAGGTCCTTTTTCTTCAGAACTCCTTACATTGTTCTGTAGTACTTCTGTGACAATAACCAGTGACTATAGTTACTAGGCTGTTTGTTGGAATGCTTCCTTCTATTATCATTTTTTTCTATTAAAATATCTTAAATTATTATTAAAAAAACATTAAGTTTAAAAGGAATTTAAAAGACTTACTTCCTTGTTCACCTCCATGCATGTAAAAATAAATTTTATGATGTCCCTTCTTTAACTATTTCTAGAATAAGAGAACATATTCCTTTATTTGGAAAAAAAATATTATGTGGTAGATCTAATTCATATGGATATAGCACGCAGAATTTGAGAGTACAAAAAAACTTCAGAGTGTGCTGCATTAGGTAATAAATTGTGGTGTGTGCGTGGGAGAGGAATCCACAAAAATTATTTAAGTTCACCTCAAGCCCTCATAGACTTCTGTAATAATGTGAACACTAAACTATTTTTAATTAAGAAAAATAAAATTAGAATTTAAAAACTGGGAGTGTTTTATTTTTTGTGTCCTTTGCAGATATGCTCCAACTTTTCCCATTCTTCTTCACCTCTGGCCACCGTTGAGGGATTTACTCTTTGTAAAATAATAGACACCATTATCAGAAGGGACTATTTATGCCATCTAATCTAATAAAAGAGTAATTGCAAATTGACCCTCACTCCAAGACACCTAAGCCACGCCCACCAGCCAAGCCATGCCCACCCACCGATCAGAGTGGGTCTATGCAAATTAACCTAGCCAAGATGGCAGCCGGTGGCCATGGAGCTAGAGCAAACAGGAGGTTTCTGTTGCACCAGTGATGGAGGAAACTGCCTGCCTAGGCTGGCTGGGCCTCTGCTCAAGGCAACAATGTTTCAATTATAGAAGCCACGGAGCTGAAGCAAACAGGAGGCTTTGTTGCCTGCCTAGGCCTCTCTCAAGGCAACAAAGTTTCAATTATAGAAGATAAATAAACCCTAGAAACCTGCTTCCAGCCAGCCTCGCTGGGATGTTGGGTCAATGGGAGCTGTGGGCAGCCTGAAAATGGGCCTCAGCCCCTCACCCAGGCTAGCCAGGCACACCAGCAGGTGGGCATCCCCCGAGGGGTCCCAGACTGTGAGAGGGCACAGGACAGGCTGAGGGACCCACCTGAGTGCACAAATTTTTGTGCACCGGGCCCCTAGTTGTTTTATAGCAATGATAAAGTATTTAAGCAGTGCCTTAATACTATTTAAAAAATGAATAGAACTAGAAATTTTTCTAGAGATATAATTACACCTAAAATTTTCTTGAGGGGAATAAGTAGTGGTGGTGGGTGTTGTTATTTTGTATAAGATAGAGGGGAGAAGCTTCTCTGTGAAGGCAAATATAGGAGAGACTGGAGGAAATGAAGGAGCAGGTCTTGTGGAAGAGAAGCTGGCAGAGAAAGGAGCAGGGGCCAAGTCTCTGAGCAAAGAAAGAGCCTGTGTAGTTTTTATGTAAAGGTTTAGCACAAACAGCTCACAGTTTTCATAGCCCATTGGCTGGTCATTAACTTGGAGCATTATTTTACCTGTTGGTTGCTGGCATGATTCAGGTGCATTTATTTGCACATTTATTTTCTGACAAGTGAATGATGATTTCTGCTATTCATGTTCCAGTGAATGGAGGCAGACCATGACAAAATTTTCACCAGTCTGAAACATCCCTCCTTGATAAATTCCTGACCACTTTCACTGAGCATAATGTTTTCAAGGTTCAGCCACATTATAGCATGTGTCAATACTTTATTCCCTTTCATTGCCAAATAATATTTATTTATAGGAATACATCACTTTTTAAAAATAGAATTTAACACTCATAGAAATGCAGAAAAGTTACTATAGAAAGTTATTTTTCTTTTTTTAAAATATATTTTATTGTTTTTTTTTACAGAGAGGAACGGAGAGAGGTAGAGAGCTGGAAACATCGATGAGAGAGAAACATCGATCAGCTGCCTCCTGCACACCTCCCACTGGGGATGTTCCTGCAACCAAGGTACATGCCCTTGACTGGAATTGAACCTGGGACCTTTCAATCCGCAGGCCGATGCTCTATCCACTGAGCCAAACCGGTTAGAGCTAGAAAGTTATTTTTCTATAACACATGTGCGTAATTGTTTTCTCCATACAAATTTATCAGTTTGGGGCCTCGTAGTCCATAGCACACATGACATTGAGCTTCAGTACCCTGGAGCTTCTTCTAGTATTTTGTTTTTAATTAATTGTTGCAGGACTTTCTACTAACCACAACTTTCCAGTAATGCAAGGACCTGCTTTTTAAGTTAGTGAAATTTTTCATTAATAGAAATGTCATGAGTAGGTTGGATGACTGTTTCAAGAGAAATAATAAGTAGCCATTTCTGCACTGAGTGGAGAGTTGAACTGTCTGTTAGCTATGGGTTTCTGTGAACACTCATGAGATTCAAAGCAAAACTATTTGGTTATCCACTGAGATTTTGACTTGTTACATCATAGCATGACCTAACTATTCTATCCTAACTAATACATAGAATTTGGTAATAGTTTTGGAAAGATTGTAACATTCCAGGTGGCCTAACAAAATTTAATTACCACTTGCTGGCCTGAATTTGCTTATTAATAATAATAAAGCTAAATAAAATAATCTCCAAGATTGCATCTACTCAAAAATTATATAACATTGTGACTCTGTGACTCGAGGACATTCTCTGGAGAAGTGGTGGTATTATCACAAACATACTGATGTAGCTGATAGGATCAAAAACCTATCACCCATTATGGGCAGGGAATTGTTTTCCTAAAAGCTGTTTTTGGAAATTCTAGATACAGATGAAGTCATGACACAATTTTATTGTTGGCGAGTCAATACCCAGAATTATCTTGAGATGTTACAAAATCTTACTTTTGTTTGACTGAGGGTAATTAACATGGATTTTTTTATCTGCAATAAGAGAATGATGAATATCAATTATTAAATTCTAGAGGCCTGGTGCATGACATTTGTGTACTGGGGGGGTGGGGAGGGGGTACCCTTAGCCCGGCCTGCGCCCTTTAGCAATCTGGGAGTCCTCAGGGGATGTCCATGGAGTAGGCCTAAGCCTTCAGTCAGACATCCTTAGCACTGCCACGGAGGTGGGGAGGTGGACAGAGATGGGAAGGTGGGAGAGGCTCCCATCACCACTGCTATGCTTGCCAGCCATCAGCCTGGCTTGTGGCTGAGCAGTGCTCCCCCTGTAGGAGCACACTGACCACCATGGCGTGGCTCCTGCTTTAAGTGTCTGGCCCTTGGTGGTCAGTGTGTATCATAGTGACTGGTCATTCCACCTTTCAGTCGATTTGCATATTACCCTTTTATTATATATGATGATTTTTTAATTCCAGATATTACACATGAATTATCTCACTCAGTATTCTATTATCTATCTATCTATCTATCTATCTATCTATCTATCAATCATCTATCTATCTATAATTTCTCTATCATCAGCTATCTAACCATAGGGGTGGTGCTATTATTTTCCCAGTTTTACTAAGGGAAATACTGAGGCTTTCAGAAAATAAAACGCCTTGCCAACAAAGCAGCAGTGCTAGGATCTAATTCCAAAGCTCAGGTTCTTAATCTCTAAAAAATTTCTGGAGTAGGTTGTAAACTTATCAAAGGAGAAAATTTAAAGTATGGTGCTTCAGATTTGGTTTGATTCTCTTTTACATATATTTAAATTGACCTCATCTACCAAATTTATTCTACATGTCTCAGTTCTGATCACATATTGGCTTTACCAAAATTATTTACATTCTCTTTTTAAATGTTGCTCTTCAGTTTAAAGAAGTTTCTCTGTAGGTTTTCCTTCTGTTGCTTTTTCCACATTTGCCTTTCCACACTACTTCATATATAGAATATGTAATATGCATCTGTTATGGTCTATTACTCTGTCTATAATTTTTAAGTTCCAAATTCAAAATAATAAGCAAAAAAGTATTAAATGGTAAGTTGTGGCATTTCTATCACTGTCTAAAAGGCATGTCATTTTAATTGAATTTATTGGGGTGACATTGGTTCTTAACGCCATATAGGTTTCATGCTGCATCGTGAGCTCATAACCCAAGATAAAGTCTTTTTCCGTCCCCATTGACCCACTTTTTCCAATTCCACATTCCCTTCCCTGCTTTCTCTCTGGCTATTATCATACTGTTGTCCGTCTCTACTTAATTCCCTCATCCCTTTTCACCTACTCCCTGCCCCCCTCCCCTCTAGTAGATATCAGTTTGTTCTATGTATCTACGCTTCTGTTTCTATATTGTTTGTTATATTACTTGGTTCATTACATTCCACATATAAGTGAGATCACTCGGTATTTGTCTTTCTCTGTCTGGCTTATTTCATTTAGTACAATAATCTCCAGGTCCATCCATGTTGTCGCAAAAGGGAGTAAACACAGTCTCCTTAATAAATGGTGTTGGGAAAATTGGTCAACTACATTAAAAAAAAAAAAGAAACTAGACCAACTTACACCATATATAAGAATAAATTCAAAATGGATAAAAGACTAAAATGCAAGTCACAAATCATAAAAATTCTACAAGAAAACATAGGCAGTTAAATCTCAGACATCTCTCGTAGCAATATATTTGCTAATATATCTTCTTGGGCAAGGGAAAAAAGCAGAAAATAAACAAAAGGCATGCCATTTTGTATTTTTATCTTTTACTACAGAAAGTTAAGCAACACAGATTGAACTATTCCTTATCAAAAAATTTCCTGTTCTTTCATATCTATTTGTGTTTCTTTTCTGACAGACTCTCTTGACATATCCTTACCTAATGCCAATAACCTTGACTCTGTTCTCTACCTGTTGCATAACATCTTATGTATAGAGTCATGATCACCTAGAATATTCTTGGTATTAAGTATCAGGAAAAAGTACTAAAAACATTTGTAAAAGAAAATCTTGCCATATGTAATATCAAGAATATGAATGGCTATCTCATTATTCAATAAATCTGAAAGTACAATGGTAACGATGCCAGATAAATATAAAGAAAACCATAATATAAGATGGCAGAAAAAATGTTATTTAATATAACTTCAAAAATTTAAATCCCTGAAGGGCTTAATACTTTGTCTATAGGTCTTCAAAAATTTTACACGTTATTTTTGCTTAAAAGAAGATTTTCCTAATGCAATTATTTTATAATATTCTGTTTTTAGTTTTCACTATGGTAATCTCTCCATCAGTCCTTCTACCTCTTCCCTTTGCATTGTTGCCAAAATCATAACTCCATAGAAGTAGCCCATCACTGTTAAACCCAATTATAACAATGCCATCCTTCTTGCCACAGAAGGTTCCATAGCAAAGGGATAGGATCAGCAATGAACAAGTGCACAATTAAGACAAATGAGATCAAAGGACAAATTAGTTGAGGAATATTGGAGGAGACATTTCCTTGTCCCTCTCATAAAAAGAGAGTTTTCAAGAGTCAGATATTCCTTTTTATGGATGTTGTAGACAGATGCCACCATGAGGGAAGGCAGCTTAAGAATAAAGTTGATGCCACACAAGGCAAATAAAAACATACTAACTCTGGAACCTATCCTGATGGATCTGACACTTAGGTGAGCCAATCAATCCTATTTCTTGTTTAAGTTAACTTGGATTGGGTCTTCTATTATTTGAAATACACATAATGAACCCTTATTGATTCACTATTCTTTTCTCTTCTTAATTTACCATTTTGCTAAAAATGTGCAAGTACATTAATGCACTTTTATGACATATCTCCATATCAGATAATTTTGATCATAGCTCACTAGCAAATACTTTAGGAGAAACTTACAGGGATGTTTTATAAAAACAACAATATTGAATTTGGGGACTCATCAAAACCTTGAGAAATTATGTCAAATATCTTCAACATATCTAAAGTACACTAATAACAAAAGATGATAATTTCTTCTTAATTTTAATACACTGGGAAAGTATACATCTTATAACTTGGGAATGTCTTTGGTTTACTTGCATAATTTACTATTAATGCAAGCCTATTTAAGCTCCTATTTACTTGATGTATAATGCTCTCCACAATGGCATTATCTGCCTAATGCGTCAGATCAAACAATGCTCTATGACTCGCAAGACTTTTCACAATCTGGGTCCTCCCACTCTCCATACTCTACCTGCATATAGTGGGAGCTCACAAGCATGCACCTTCAGCTCCAGACTCTTCACAGCTGTGCTGTCCCTCTCCCTTACCTTCCATAAAACATTTTAATTTTTTCATCTGTGCTTTTTGGTCAAGCCCTCTTCCTTTTCCCCAAGAATAGAACTCTTTGAAATACATAATTTCTGCCACAGTATTTGGCTCTAATTATATCTTACTGTGCATTTACCTGTAATGCTTCTGCCTTCTTTGTAATTAGTTTGTTAGACCATTGAGAGCAAGAATTGGTATTTCCTTTATAACTACCCCCCAGAGCCTAAAATACTGTGTAGTAACTATTAAATGAATACAGCTTTATTAATTAATCATGTTTTACTATTTGCTTACAGAATCTGACACATGAAACTAGAAAAAAGATTTTAATTTACTAGGTGGACTGAGGGCTGCGAGATTTAGTAAACAAAAATATAGGATGCTTAATTAAACTTAGATTTCAGATAAATAACAAACTGTTTATTGTATAAGCATATCCAGTGCAATACTGGGGCATAATCATTCTAAAAATTGTCTGTCTTACAGTTTAAAATTCAAATGTCTTTGAGTGGCCTTTATTTTTTATTTGAAATCCTAGATTGGCCTTCTCTACAAGAATATGTGTGCTTATTTTTCTAAATAAGAGCTAAATGCCGCATTTATGAATTACTTACTCTTACATAGTTTTGCTAAGCAAGTACCACAGTAATGAAGTTCTCTGCATTGTTCCACCTAGTTGTGACAACAAATAAATTGAGCAACCCTTTTCTGAAAGTCACCATGCACGCATGTGTAGAGGGAGCAAAGTTAAACAACATTGTATTTCTGCCCTCAAGCAATTCCTAGTTGGGTGGAAGAAAGGAAAGCCCATTTCAGTCCAGCCTCTCTACTTGATGTGAAATCCAGAAGATCATCCATTGGCCAAAATTATTTTTAGGTCTAACCCGGCCCTCCTGGGCAAAGATCTAAGATGATGCTGTACATTTAGGTTGTCAAAAAAAGAAATATATTGGTTTTGAAGTATACATTACATAGTGCTTGCCTTGGAAGTGTTTATAAACACCACAGTTAATAATCTTACATAAAAATAATTATTTATAATTTGTTTTGACCAGCGTGCTTTACTTAGAGTTTGATAATGAAGTTAGTTTAATTATGGAAGATTCTTTTTCTAGTTTCTGGATATTTAATGTGCATTTTATTTAGCAAAAGCAATAAAAATGAAAATTTTCTCCCCTCCTAGCCATTGTGCAAATCTTTCACAGTTAAATTCCATGTGATTGATTAATTTGAGTCATGTATTTAAGTGGTTATTAGGGTCCAGTGGTTTAGATTTTGAACCTTGAGCTGCTTTGGCTAATTTCTGGTCATCAATCTTTTCCTCAATGGAGAACATTGAGGAAAATCAAGATCCAAGGAGACATTTTCTTTGCCTGGCATAATGTTATAAAGATTCTGTGAGTGCATTTGTGTGTACATAAAGTTTCGTATTAGTTTTTAAATGATTTTTTCTTCACTGTATTTATTAATTAATTTATTAAACACCATGTAATTTTATATCTGTAATAATCAAAGATTTCAAATTCCAGAAACATTTTTCGTATGTGTGTGTGAAAAATATTTCTTAGACTTAGACCATATAATTTAAGGTTTTGAAACAATGTTGCCTGAACATACATGCATACAAAATTTTCAGTTCTGAAATAGTATATTTTTTTACTTTTTAAAAACACAGAAGTTATTGATCTTAAGCCACCAATCATATTTTCTTGAAGGTCATTTTCAATTAAAATAACAAGGCATAATCTAATAAATGATCATTTCCATGGAGTTCAATTGGTTATTAACTTAACAGATGAAGTTGCAAATGAAATGGATAAAATAAAATAATAAAATAATAAAGACATTTTCCTCTTAAATATTAGATAAAATATCACATTTTTCAAAAATTCTGACTGGTGTTTGTTAAAATAAATTTGTAATATTGATAAATAAAAAATGTAATGAGAATATTGGAGTAACTTACACCAATTTGAGTGATTTGTCAGTCACCAGGGCAGAGGGCTATAGTTAGCATTAGCATTATGCCAAGTCTTTGGAAATTATGAAAAACTCACATACAGAGTATATTTTAGGCTGTCAAAATTACCTTGGGTAGCTCTTCAATTTGATTGGCATCTAGATAAAGCTCCTCTAATGTCCGTTCAAAGTTAAAGACCTCTTTTGGCACCTGCTGAAGGCTGCAGTGGGAGTAATCTAAAACTGAGATGATTTCTTCTTCACCTCGGAAACATCGGCACGGCACCAGACGGCCGATGAGTTTCCGTTTGGTGGTCATCTCCAGGCAATGCACTAGAGAAAAACAGAAAAAGAAAAACACAATTGCTTAATCAACTACCTTCTTGCAATATTTAAAACTTAGAAATTTAATGTTGGTATATATTGTATAATTGCATATTACTTTAAAATTTATATTGGACATGCCCAAGCATTATATCACTTAATCCTTAAATCTACAAGGTATGTGAGATAGGATTTATACCCATTTAACAAATAAAACAATGAATTTAGAGAGGTTAAGAGACTTCTCAGTATCATACAGTTTGTAACTGGGCCAGACTGCAATGTTATTACCGTGCTTCACTCCCACTTGAAACATGGATCTATGATATGCTTTTAATTTTACACAAGTAACAGTGGAGAACAGAAACCTCCAGAAATTGATGGAAAAATACTTTTCTCTCATTTCTGCAAGTTTCACCACTAAGGTTTATGATGTCTTCTTTTTAACTCACAAATTCATCTAATCAGTCAACATATACTCATTGAAACCCCACTCTATTCTAGGCACTGATCTAGGTACTGGGGAAAGAGTGATGAATTGAACAGATTCTCTGTTTTCGTGAAGCTTATGTTCTATTTGAACAACAAATCAGAGTTGGATTGGTTATGTGCTTAGAATGAGGGCCTATCTTTATGAATCCTATGATTTTAATGGGAGAAAACAACTTGTAATCATGGCAGAAACCTGTGACATCCTTGGCATGACTTTCTCTAAGTTAAACTGACTAAATACCATAAATTGTGTATAGATTTGTATCATGCACCTACAATACTTTATTAAATCTATTATATTTCATATTATTTTTCTCATAGACTGTAAGCCTCTTGAATAGAAATTGTGTTTTGTTCATATTTTGCATTTGTCTTGGTGCTTGACAACAAATATAGAATGATCAAGTGAATACAAGAATAAATAAATAAACATGTTTGGGACTCTTTCCCCAACCACATCAAGGACTGATAGTTTAATTGAAAACTTTTCATTTTAACTAAAAGGTCACTCTGTCTGTGATGTCTCCCCAGGAAGAATAATGAGTAGTATCTTTCTCTGAGTTCCCAGAGAACTATGTAGCTTCCTAGTTATTTGTACTACTAGAGGCCTGATGCATGAAATTTGTGCAAGAGTAGGCCTTCCTTCCCCCACTCCCCACCCCACCCTCCCCTGCTGGCACCGGCTTCCCTCTGGCACCCAGGACCCAGGCTTCCTTAGCAGCCCTGGCTTTGTCCGGAAGGATCTCTTTCATTGACCCAAAAGCATATTACACTTTTATTATTATAGATTTCCCTATATAATAAGTGAGTTCTGTAGGGGCCCATGGTAGGCCACCCTAAGATATTCCCAAATGGTATACCAATTATTTTGATTTAAACTTATTTAAGAAATTATCCTGCAAGAAGAAAACCCTGATCACTCTGCCCCCCTAGAAGTAGAAGATATAGTACCAGGTGGTAGGTGCCCTACCTGTTCCAGGGGGCTGACACAACCTTATCATAAGATTTTAAAGAATTTAAAGTCTGTATCAAACTAAAAAAAATGTTGCACAGCAAATGAAAGCATTAACAAAATGAAAATACAACATATGGAATGGGAGAAGATACTTGCCAATGACACATCTGAAAAGGCGTTAATATCTAAAATTTATGAAGAACTCATACAACTCAACACCAATAAAACAAACAAGCTAATGGGCAGAAGACCATAATAGACATTTTCCCAAAGAGGACATATAAATGGTCAATAGGCGTATGAAAAGATGTTCAACGTCACTAATCAGAGAAATACAAATTAAAACCATAATGAGATAATCACCTCACACCTGTCAGAATGGTCAATAAATCAACAAATAAGTGTTGGTGAGGAGGTGAAGAAAAGAGAACCTTCACACACTGTTGGTGGGATTGCAACTTGGTGCAGCTACTATGAAAAACAGTGTGGAGGTTCTTCAAAAAACTAAAAATAAAACTACCTTATCATCTAGCAATTCTGCTTCTGGGAATATATCTGAAGAAATACAAAACTCTAGTTTGAAAAGATATATACACCCCTATATTTATTACAGTGTTATTTACAATAGCCAAGATATAGGTTAGTGCCTTTCAAGTCTCCATGGGGGGATCTAACATGTATTAGGCAACCAAAAAGGCATCTAGCAAACATCTGGCATTTATCAGGCACCTGATGCATGTTAGTTGAGGCTAGTGCAGTTGTAAAGGTAAGTGATGACTGCTTAGACTAAAACAGTAGCAGTGAGGATGGAGAGGACTGATACACTGGAAAGATATTTAATAAGCTCAATCAAGTGTTGGTGAAGGATGAAATGAGAGGTGGAAGGGGAGGCTGTGGAGAAAAGTAACGCATCTTAAGAGATTCCCAGGTTTTTAATTTGTCACTAGTGGCCACACTGATCATGCAGCTGTGATGCTGTGGAGCTGACATATACTCTGTCTATCTTGACGACATACAGATGAGTGAGGAATCAATCATTCGTGCTTTTTATCACCCAGTGCCTTTTGCAACATAGTTGTTTTTGATAACCACCTTGTGCTACCACCACAAAATTATGAACCAAGGAAAATAAGACAAAATCCAGGTCTGCACCTGAACACTTTGGCCAGAGGGTTCGCTGTCCACCAAAGACTTCCGGAATTTAATTTATTTATAACTGCTTTGTCTTTCATTGACCCAAACGGTGGGCACTTCTGATCATCTTTTCTGTCCCATCTCTCATCCCCACCATGTGCTGAGACTTTCCCTGGCTCAACTTCTCTTTCCTCCAAACCCTGAACTCTAAGATTATGCCTTACATCATGATCAACTCCAATGAGCCTCATCTTCTTCACTGACTGCTCCCTCCCCATTGTAGTCTCAATGGAAACTTGGTTGACCTACAGGCTTTACAAGTGGAACAGGATGATTTCCAAACACTTCAGGGTTGGAAAGTGGAATTGTTATCTTCTTTTGTTCTCTAAAAACTATTACTTTTCTTTTGTGCTGTAAAACCTCTGCACTTTGATGGTCTCATTACCTGGCAGTAACATCACTCTGTCCTTCCTCAGACCTTCCATTTATCATCTCTTGAACATCCTCTCCCCCCACTGATAACTTTGGTATCTAATGCTTGGACTATTTCTCAATAACAAGTCTTTCCATTCCTGACTTATGACTCCTACAGATATTAACTTTCAATGTTTTAGAGGTGTTTTCCTTACCCTAAAATTCTAAATAACTTAATTATAGTGCTACTACTGACTTTGCAATTACAGGTTTCTAGTGTAAAATGTGGCAGTTTATCTTTTTTTTTTTCTAATAACTTCTCACTTACTTCTAATCAACCAAACAATATTGTTTTAAATTAATAGTATTTATTTTATGATGACTATATTCCACTGCAATTCAATCACATTTTATTTCCTGTGCATTCTTTTTTTTTATTGCTTTTTGTTTTCTTTGATTGGGTTTTCCACTAATATCCCATCTTCTCTTAATATAGTCTAACAAATGTAATCTTATTTTTAATAATTTTCCACTCCCCTGAAATAATCCTTTAGAAGCAGTCTATCTTCCTTCTCCTGTTTGGGTTGGCTACGTTTTGCTTGCTAGACTCATTAGAATATAATATTCAATGTTGGAATATAACATCTAATAACTTACTGAGAAAGCATCTATGGTAGGTACATTTTTTGAAAACTTTGCATGTCTGAACATGGTTTTATTTCACCCACAAGCAATTGAGCAGTTGGTTGAAGATATACTTCTAGGTCAGAAATAATTGTCCTGTACTTGAAGGCATTTTAATTCAATATTTTCTAGCTTTGAAAATGGTTGCCAGGAAATCCAGTCCCATTACTATTCAAAATCCCATTTACACCCACATTCCCTTCCATCAGAACATTTTAGAATTTTTATCTTATCTGTAGTCTTTTGAAATTTCATGAAAATGTATTTTGATGTGTTGTGTGTGTGTTTTGCTTTTTTTAATTCCATTTACTGAATACTTCATGGGTCTCTTCAATTTGGAAGCACTTATCCTTCAATTCTGTTAAATTTTCTGTTACTTAATTGGTAATTTCCTCCTCTTCACTGTATTTATTTTCCCTTTTTCTGCAATCCTGATTAGCTGAACATAGCACTTACCTTTTAGATCTACCTGGTGACAATTATTTTTTTCTCTTGTAATTTCCATGTCTGTGTCTTTTTATTCTATTTTCTGGGAGAGTTTCTTAACTTTATCTTCTAAATCTACTGACCATATTATCTATATCTGATAGCATATTTTACTTTCCAAAAGTTATTTGTTGCTTCCTAAATGGATGCTCCTTTTTCAAAGTATGTCGGGGGACCATAAAACGTTCATGTTCTCTTAGAAGATGTAAACTATACACATTAAATCTTTTTTCCTCCTATTTCTTGCATTATTTCTGAATTCTATTTTCTGTTTGTTTATTTAGGTCTTTATCTTTCATGATTGGGCTTTAAAAAATATCTGGTGATCCCTGGCTGTCCTTCAATATTGAAGAGTGAAGCACTAAAATGTTAATTGGGAGCTTTGTATGCATAATAGGTTTCACTGCAGGATGGTCTGGAAGCAAGCCAAAGAATATTCTCATCTTCTGTCTGGGGCATAGCTATGCAGTTTTGTATATATAGAAATTCAGTTAATTTTCCTATTTTCAGTACTAAGTCTCTTCCAGTTCCTGGCTTGGTTACCTGTTGCCTTCAAGACTCAAAGGAAATCTATGGAGTAAATTACTTTTTGTATCCCTTTGAGAGTGCTTTATAATGTAGCTCATAATGTACTTTGTATGTAGATGAATATAAACTACATCTTCATTCCCTGTCTTCTCAAAATCTGCTGAAATTTCTTATCTCCAGATGTCTTTTATGCTCTCTGTCCTTATGGATATATGTATTTTAAAATTTCTTTCATTTGGTGGAAACTTGTGGTAAGAACAGATAAATAAGGAAGGTTGGAGATTATCTTCCAGGGTTAAGAGGAAGTTCTTCTTTGATCACTTTTAGACTTTTAATCCCTCATTAGTTGAACTATTAGGAATACTGGGCAGAGAACTACATCCTTCTTTGGAACAATCCCTTTCTTTGGCTCCCATGACA
>PVJC01040045.1:0-15977 GCA_004026665.1 Murina feae
GCCACTCACCCGGGCTGGCCAGGTACCCCAGCAGGATCCACTCCCTGAAGGGGATGTGGCCAGCCTACAAACAGCCATCAGCCCCTCACCCAGGCTGGCCAGGTGGACATCCCCCAAGGGGTCCCAGACTGCGAGAGGGCACAGGCCAGGCTGAGGGACCCACATGAGTGCACAAATTTTTGTGCACTGGACCCCTAGTCCTATATAATAAAAGGGTAATATGCAAATTGACCCTAACAGTAGTACCACTGGGAATGACTAGTCACTATGACACACACTGACCATCAGGGGGCAGATGCTCAATGCAGGAACTGCTCCTGGTGGTCACTGCACTCCCACAGCGGGGGTTCAGCTCAGCCACAAGCCAGGCTGATGGCTACCAGTACAGCGGTGGTGGTGGGAGCCTTTCCTGCCTACTGAGCAGCACTAAGGATGTCTGACTGCAGCTTAGGCCTGCTCCCCGCTGGCAAGTGGACATCCCCCAAGGGCCCCCAGATGTCTGACTGTGGTGGGCATCTTCCAAGGAGTCCTAGATTGCGAGAGGGCACAGACCAGGCTGAGGGACGCCCCCTCCCAAGTGCACAAATTTTTGTGCACCAGGCCTCTAGTATATCATAACATAAAAGAGCTACAAACTACTCACAGACATTATCTTGTTAATCTTCACAAAATTTCTACTAAAAAGCATCTGAAAACCTGTAAGCTTCCAATCCTATAGACTCTTCAACAGTTTCTTAAAGAGACTGTAATGCTATTTGATATGCTACTAATATAAGCAACCGGTAAGACGCAAACTGCATCTTAATAATTTAAGAAGGCAACTCAAATGTATTAGCAGGAAGCTTCCTTTCCTTTGTATGAGTCTCTAATAGGAAATGGTTTCAGTTAGTACAAAGGGTGTTTCCTGGTCCTCTCTTTCCCACACAGTAAAACAAATGTAATAAAGCTTATATCTCTCTAGAGAGAATCAAGCATTTAGCCTGCCTTATTTGTATAAACCATATCTCAGGGTAACTAAATAATTGGTAAACGCAGAGTCCTCCTTATATAATACTCTAGCTAATAAATTACAGCAAATGATAGAATTAGAATATCACTATTTTGCAACCCCTAATAAAATAGATCTAGACACCAGTCCCCAAAGGTTGGTCCAGGCACCCTGTGAGTCCCCAAAAACCCTTTCAGAGAATCTGCAAAGTCAAAACTATCCTATATAATAAAAGCCTAATATGCAAGTAGACCAAACAAGGGACCGACTGGTGGAATGACTGGTTGCTATGATGGGTACTGACCACCAGGAGGCAGATGCTCAATGCAGCAGCTGCCCCCAGCCCGCAGGCCCCAGGCCAGCCAAGGCGGGTGCTCCCTATTTCCCCACTGGTCACCCCCCACAGAGGCAGGTGCCAGGCCAAGGCGAGTGCCAGCAGGGGTCCCCGATGGCTCCGACAACTGCACCACGGCTTGGCCCTGATCACCGGCCAGGACTAGGGACTCTACTCATGCTGGAATTTCATGCACTGAGCCTCTAGTTTTACAATAATTTTAAAAAGTTACTTACTTTTTATTCTCCTCTCATGAGGATACATGAAGTTGTCAGAGGCTACATGACATGTAACATTGAAACAAACTAAATGATAACACAGATAAGAGAATCCAGCTGTCTCCTTTTAATCTGGACAATAAGACTTTCAAAAACATAAAACAATGCAACCTTCTCACTAAGTTTTTGTTTTGGAAAACAATTTTCACAAAAATGTCATTTATATAAGCATAGAATGGGTTTATTATTACTTTTAAATAAGTAACATATTTTAGAATTTCTAAATTTAATTTTTAATATAATAAACATTAATAACACTACCATGGCTTGCAGCTCAGTGGCTAAGTGTCGGCCTATGAACCAGGAGGTCATGGTTCAATTCCCAGTCAGGGCACATGCCTGGATTGTGGGCTCAATCCCCAGTGTGGGGCATGCAGGGGGCAGCTAATCAATGATTTTCTCTCATCATTGATGTTTCTATTGCTCTCTCCCTCTCCCAAGTCAATAAAAATATTTTTAAAATAGTAATAACAATAATAATAATAATAAAAAGTTTGGGCATAGCTGATTTAGGCAATTCATCAATAACTGCTAACATCATAGGAAAGAAAGCCGTCCAGACATTTTTCTCCTAATGGAAGTAGTCCTCCCTATGAAGTATTCTTGCCACTGCCCCCAAACTGAACATTAATCTAATCGCACTTCTAGTTTAAACCAAATTCTATTACTTTACAGAAAATATAGGGTTCAGAGTATTAGATTAAACACAACCACTGGGATGCAATTAGAAAAATCCAGACTATAGGAAACACTAGAGAACAAATGATCAGCTTTATTCAACAAATGAGATGCAAAAGAATGAAAGAAAGAAGAATATAAATATTAAAATAAAGTTAAGAGACATAGCAAACAAACATAGTGAACAGACCTTATTTGGGCTAAATAGAAAAAACATAATTGAGAAAATCATGGAAATGTCAACACTGGATATCTGATATTATGGAATTATTAGTTATACTTAATAGTGGTATAACGATTATCATTAAAAGGTTCCTTATCTTTTATAAACTTACTAGAAGGCTGGTGCACAAAAATTTGTGCACTCTGGGGGGTCCCTCATCTTGGCCTATGCCTTCTCGCAGTCTGGGACCCGGACCCCTCAGGGGATGTCCACCTGCTGGCTTAGGCCCACTCCCCAGGGGATCGGGCCTAAGCTGGCAGTCAGACATCCCTCATGATGTGTTGTTTCTGCTTCACTAGGCAGCTCTAAACAATCTGTCTTTGGTTATTCTAGCATCTTACTTCTAAACTCTTTGCCTCCAATAATATTAAAACAAAAACAAAAGCAAAAAAATAACTGCTAGAAAAGGAAGGTTATTGAGATCAAATATTAGGGGACAATTTGGGGACTTCACACTAGAAGATTCTCATCTCAATAGAACACCAGCATCCATCCTTATACACACACTTTTGATTGTGTCTCTGTCCCAGACCCTGAAATGAAGGAAAAAATTCAAAACAGAGAGGAAAGAAGGAAGGAATGAGTGTATTTTAAAATAATTCTACTTCTGTCTTTTCCTATTTTAGATACATCAACAGAATGACTGGTCTTCACATTTTGGTTTGAAAGTCTTTAGTACCGGAGATGTTGAAAGAATAGCCCTAAAAGTTATTGGCTTGAACTTTATATAGAACTAAAGGCTCGATGCACAAAAATTCATGCACTCAGGAGGGTACCTCAGCCCAGCCAGCATCCTCCCACAGTGCAGGACCCCTCAGGGGATGTCCACCTGACAGCTTCGGCCCACTACTCTCCACAGCTGGACATCCTTAGTGCTGCCGAGGAGGCGGGAGAGGCTCCCTTCCGCTGCACTCGCAGCTTTCAGCCTGGCTTGTTGCTGAGCACAGCTCCCCCTGTAGAAGTGCACTAACCACCAGGGGACAGCTCCTGTGTTGATTTATATGCCCGCTGTTGGTCAGCGTCCATCATAGTGACCCGTCATTCCTGGTAGTTCCACCCTAAGAGTCAATATGAATATTACCCTTTTATTATATAGGACTACAGGCCTGGTGCACAAAATTTGTGCACTCGGGGGGTGGAGGGTCCCTCAGCCTCGCCTGTGCCCTCTCGCAGTCTGGGACCCCTTGGGGGATTGGGCCTAAGCTGGCAGTCACACATCCCTCTGATAGCCCGGGAGCCCTCGGAGGATGTCTACTTGACTGCAGGGAACAGGCTTCAGCTGCAGTCAGACATCCTTAGCGCTGTTGAGGAGGCAGGAGAGGCTCCCACCACCACTGCTGTGCTGGCTCGTGGCTGAGCAGAGCTCCCCCTGTGGGAGCGCACTGACCACCAGAGGGCAGCTTCTGCATTGAGTGTCTGCCTTCTGGTGGTCAGTGTGTGTCATAGTGACCAGTCATTCCCAGTCATTCTACTGTTAGGGTCAATTTGCATATTACCCTTTTATTATATAGGATAGAGGCCTGAGGCATGGGTGGGAGCCGGCTGGTTTGCCCTGAAGGGTGTCCTAGATCAGGGTGGGGTTCCCGCTGGGGTACCTGGCCAGCCTGGGTGAGGTGCTAAGGGCTGTTTTTAGGCTAGCCAAGCCCCCCAGCAGGGACCCTCACCCCATGAGGCTGTAGCCAGCCTGGGTGAGGGGCTGATGACTGTTTGCAGGCTGGCCACAGCCCCTTCAGGGTAGGGGTCCCCCCTGGAGTTCCTTGGCCATCCTGAGTGAGGGGCTGATGACTGTTTGCAGGCTGGCAGTGGCCCCCAGTGACCCAAGCTCCCAGTGAGGCTGGCTGGAAACAGGTATCTAGGATTTATTTATCTTCTATAATTGAAACTTTGTTGCCTTGAGCAGAGGCTACAGATGGCCAAGGCAAGTGGGAAGCTTAGCTTCCTCCATCACTGGGGCAACCAAGCCTCCTGCTTGCTCCATCTCTGTGGATGCTGGCCGCCATCTTGGTTGGGTTAATTTGCATATAGTTGCTCTGATTGGCTGGTGGGCATGGCTTGGGGTGTAGCGGTGTGACGCCAACTTGCACGTTTCTCTTTTATTAGTGTACATTCCCCAGCCAATAGAGGCTATTTAAAGATTAAGGATATTGCCCTAACCAGTCTGGCTCAGTGGACAGAGCATCAGCCTATGGACTCAAGGGTCCGATTCCATTCAAGGGCATGTACCTTGGTTGCAGGCACAATCCCCAGTAGGGAGTGTGCTGGAGGCAGTTGATCGATTTTTCTCTCTCATCAATGTTTCTAACTCTCCATCTCTCTCCCTTCCTCTCTGTAAAGAATCAATAAAATGTATTTTTTTTAAAAAAAAAAGATTAAGGATATAAAACCAATAATCTTAAATTGAAAATTTCTTGCACAATGATCTTAATAGAATTTTTAAGTAATCTGCATAACAGATTTATGAATGACAGAGGCCTTAGAACTTTCCCTGCATGGCATATAATAGAGTAGGGCCATGTCTATTATCCCAGGATCACCTATATTTGAAGTTTGGGAAATGCAGTCATCATATCCATAGAACTTAAGTAACTGAGAAACATATTTAAATAATACTCATCTTAAATTATGCTTCATTTTCAAGTCCTCTAAAAGGAGCAAGTCTAACAAATAAATACCTTAATGATCTATTCTTAGTTGAGTAACTCTGAAGGTGTTCTTTATTTTAAAGATCAAATAATAAATAGAAAAGTAGACTGATTATATAAATTAATATTTATGGATAGCAGCTATTATTTTTAATAGACTAGGGGCCCGGTGCACAAAAATTTGTGCACTCGGGGGAGGGGGGAGGACCCCTCAGCCTGGCCTGTGTCCTCTTGCAGTCTGGGGCCCCTTGGCGGATGTCCACCTACTGGCGTGCCTTGTCAGCCTGGGTGAGGGGCTGATGGCTGTTTGCAGGCTGGCCAAGCCCCCCAGTAGAGACCCTCCCCCCATCGGGGTGTGGCCAGCCTGGGTGAGGGGCTGAGGGCAGTTTTCAGGCTGCCCACAGTCCCTTCAGGGTTCGGGTCCCTACTGGGGTGCCTGGCCAGCCTGGGTGAGGGGCTGAGGGCTGTTTGCAGGCTGGCCACAGCTCCCATTGACCAACGTCCCAGCAAAGCTGGCTTGAATCAGGTGTCTGGAGATTATTTATCTTCTATAATTGAAACTTTGTTGCCTTGAGCGGAGGCCATAGCCGTCCTAGGCAGGCAGTTTCCTCCATCACTGGTGCACGGAAGCCTCCTGTTTGCTTCAGCTCCGTGGCTTCTATAATTGAAATATTGTTGCCTTAAGCAGATGCCCAGCTGGCCTAGGCAGGCAATGGAAGCCTCCTGTTGGCTCTAGCTCCGTGGCTGCCAGACGCCATCTTGGCTGGGTTAATTTGCATACAGCTGCTCTGATTGTCTGGTGGGCATGGCTTGGCTGGTGGGTGTGGCTTAGGTGTAATGGATTGGGGTTAATTTGCATATTACTCTTTTATTAGATTAAATTACTTTCCTAAGGAAAAAAGTCATTATTTTTAACCTACAGGAAAGAACACAAGAAACTACAGATTGACTTTTGTTCAAAATAGGAAAGAAGAAAGAATGTTAATCACAGTCTCATTCTCTGCACCAGAGCAAATTTTTACTATTTTCCCCTATTTTAACAGTGGAAAGTTTTAACAATAAAATGTTTTAAAGAACTAAGTACAAACTAAAAGGAAAATATAGGGAAAGTTACTAAATTAGAAAGGGGTCTTTCTGTTCATTTTTAAAACTATATTCTCAAAGATCACCATGAAATCAGGTAATTTAAACTTAAATGAAACTAATGTCCTAGTTAATAGTAAAAAAATGTACACAGACAGGGGAGGAAGAAAGAAAATTGTTTTTGTTCACAGATGACCTGATCATCTACATAGAAAACCAGAAAAGAATCACAAAAAAACTCCTGGAACTAATAAATAATTATATCAAAGTTACAAAAAATCAATCAGTTTAAAAAATCAATCAGTTTTCTATATACTAGAAACAAACAAGTGGGTTTTGAAATTAAAAACATGTATCTATATTTCTACCCCCAATAAATGAAATCTAACAAAATATGTAAAATATCTATATAAGGAAAAGTATAAAACTGAAGAAAGATACCAAAGAACTAAATAAATGAAGAGATATTCCGAGTTCCTGGTAGGAAGATTCACTATCAAGATGTCAGTTGTTTCGAACTTGATCAATGGCTCACTGAAGGCCCAATCAAAATCCTAGCAAGTTCTTTTGTGGCTATCGACAAACCTATTCTAAAATTTATATGGAGAGGCAAAAGACCCAGAATGGCCAACACAATACTGAAGGAGAACAAACCGGGAAGACCAACACTACCCAACTTCACGTCTCACTATAAAGTACAGTAATCAAGACAATATGGTACTGGTTTCCCATTGTGAAGTTAGAAGCAAAGGAGGGAAAAAATTAAGAGACAAGGGCAAAATTGGCAACTAATTCCTCAGATGAGAAATTCAACATGGCTTATTCTCTCTGAGCCTCACTTTCCTCATCTATGAAGTAGGAAGAGCATTGACCTCCTTAGAGTTTTTCTAAAATTTCATGTGTTAACCACCCTGAAAGATCTTAAATAGTGACAGGCCCAGCAAGCACACAAATGTTATTTATTAACATGGCTTACTTATCCGGAAAGACAAATATCTTCTTCATTCATAATCAAAACAATAAAATATTCTAAAATCCAGGCCCAGTGCACAAAAATTTGTGCACTCAGGGGGGACCCTCAGCCTGGCCTGTGCCCTCTAGCAATCTGGAACCCCTCAAGGGATGTCCCCAGCTGGCTTATGCCCACTCCCTGGGGGATTGGACCTAAGCTAGCAGTCAGACACCCCTCTGGCAGCCCAGGAGCCCTCAGGGGATGTCCATTTGCCAGCGGGGAGCAGGCCTAAGCTGCAGTCAGATAGGCTTAGCACTGCTGAGGAGGCAGGAGAGGCTCCCACCACCAATGCCGTACTGGCAGCCGTCAGCCTGGCTTGTGGCTGAGCAGGTTCTGCTGTGGAAGCGCACTGACCACCAAGGGGCAGCTCCTGCATTGAGCATTTGCCCCCTGGTGGTCAGTGTGTGTCATAGTGACTACTCATTCCCAGTGGCTCTGCTGTTAGGGTTAATTTGCATATTACCCTTTTATTATATAGGATATTCTACTATAATGTTTTAATGACTTTACATATAATGTCTTCCCAACTGGTGTATGAAAACCTCCCAACTCATCTCTTTGCCTCTGTTGTCTCCTTCCTCTAACCCAGTGGTTCCCAACATTGGGCACACACCCAATAGGGGGGCAATTTGACTTTTAAGGGGTAATTCAAGAATGAGTTATTAACAGTAAATTTTTAGCATATTTTATGGTTCTAGGGGCCTCATATGCAGCATATAAATATATATTGTGACATATTTATGCATTTCAGTTCTTTATTTTATGCTTTGAAACTTTATTTGCTATTTTTTCATATCATATAGCTTCATATTATTTTTTAACAATTTCTTAGTGATTTCTTCCTCAGTACTTCAACTGTCCTTTCATTTTTCTATTTTTCTCTTTCATGGATGCCATGTTGTTTGGAAGCTTGTTTAGACCAAGTTAATGGCCTTTTAGGCTTCCTCCACATGAACAGGAGTTCACTTTTTGAATAGTAAAAATTATATGTCACCTGGGCGCACCAGGTTTTAGAGATGCTTAGGTGGGGCATGGCTAAAAAAAAGTTTAGGAACCACTGTTCTGACCTATTCTGCACAACACTGCCCAATAACTGATCTTGCTAAAATTCTAATTTCACAAATATGAATGTATCCCGCTCAAGTTCTCCTACAGGCTGACACATCAAGCCTACAATCTTCAGCCTCGTTTTTAAGGTAATTAACAATCCTGCTCCCCAATGTCACTTGCTATAATTATTTCCTAATGTAAACCCTCTATACCAATCAGGTGGATATCACCTTGTACCACTGCCCACTCTGCTCTCTCTGTCTGAAATATGACTCTCCTCTTCATCTGTCCATTCTTATCAGTCCTCCTAGATCAGCTCAAATCTCACACTCGCTCCACAAAACTTCCAGGATCATTTAGTACTTCAGGGATCTCTCACTTCTCATTACTAACAGTATGGCACAACCTTTAACAATTGTCTTATATAATCTTATTTCTCCAAATTAGATTATAAAGTGCTCAAAGACAAAAACATGAATTACAGTTCACCTAAATCCTGATGGTGGTAGTAATAGAAGAGAGACAGCAACTCAAATGTCAAAAAGGCATAATTCAGTGTCTAACAGAAGCTAGTAAATGTATTGTAAAATTATTAGAATATCCAAAATTTGAATATTCTGTAGTCATTGAAGATAACAATACAACTATTTATTTACTGACATATAAAGAAAGATGTTCATAAGATATTGAAAACAAAAAGGGTATAATACTTGTAAGATGACTAAATTTCTGGATGTATAAATATACTTATTGTATGTTTATGCATAATATACCCTCAAGAACTACATACCAAAATCATAACATAATAGTTATCATTGGATGATAGGAATTATGTTCATGAAACAAAAATATACAGTAATTAACAGCTCTTGCTTTCAAAAAAGTTTAAAAGGAAATAATATTGCCAGTGTGGTTCCATGATTAAGCATCAACCTATGAACCAGTAGACCATGGTTCAATTACCAGTCAAATCATGGTATAAACAACATGGAATAGCCTAATATATAAAAACCCTGGGTCCGTCACAAATGGAGGCTCAACCAATCAGAAGTCAGTCCTGCAGTCAGCGCTGGGTTGCTATGGCAACCCAGCACTGACTGCTGAGGGGGCTGCAAATCAGACCCAGAGAGAAGCCTAAAGAGAGAAGCAGGGTCCAATCCATAACCTCTATGGCAGCTATTGATCAGCACTTGCCTCTCTCTTTCTCTCCAGCAGCCACACCTCCATTTTTCTCCAGGCCTCCACCAGGGCTGCTGATCAGCCCCCCCCTTTCCGATCAGGCCCTGTTGATAGGCCCGGAGACGCTGACTGGCATAGAAACTGACCAATCAGAACCAAATTTGGGTGAAGTGTGAGGAGCCATAGAAACTGACCAATCAGAACCAAATTTGGGTGAAGTGTGAGGAGCCAATGGCTGCCTAAGAAGTGGAGCTTTTGACGCTGACTGGCATAGGAACTGACCAATCAGAACCAAATCGGGTGAACTGTGAGGAGCCAATGGCTGCCTAGGAGGCACTAACTGGCATAGAAACTGACCAATCCGAACTAAATTGGCCAGGAGAGGAGGGCAGTTGGGGGTGAGATCTGGCCAGCAGGGGAGGGCAGTTAGGGATGATCAGGCAGAGAGACGCAATTACAGGCAATCAGGTTGGCAGGGAAGGGCAGTTGGGGACGAGATCAGGCTGGCAGGGGAGCGAAGTTGCAGGGAACCAGGTCTTTAGGGAAGGGCAATTGGGGGCCATCAAGCCACCAGGGGAGGGCAGTTGAGGGGGGTCAGGCTTGCAGGGGTGGCAATTGGGGGCAATTGGGCTGGCAGGAGAGCAGTTAGGTGTTAATCAGGCCAGCAGGGGAGCAGTTAGGAGGTGATCAGGCTGGCAGGCATAAGTGGTTAGGGGCAATCAGGCAGGCAGGCAGGCAGGCGAGTGGTTAGGAGCCAGCAGTCCCAGATTGTGAGAGGGATGTCCCAGATTGGAGAGGATGTAGGCTGGTTGAGGGACAGCCCCCCCCCCCCCTCAGGGACAGCTCCCCCTGCTCCACACACACACATACATACCAGTGCACTAATTTCGTGCACCGAGCCTCTAGTATGGAATAAACATGCCTGGGTTTGGGGCATAGTCCCCAGAAGGGGGCATGCAGGAGGCAGCCAATCAATAATTATCTCATCTTTGATGTTCTCTCTCGTCCTCTCCCTTCCTCTCTGAAATCAATAAAAATGTATTTTTTAAAAAGGAAATACTATCTATCTAATCTAATAAAAGAGTAATATGCAAACTGACCATCACTCCAAGACACATAAGCCACGCCCACCATCCAAGTCACGTCTCCCAGCCAATCAGAGCGGCTGTATGCAAATTAACCCAGCCAAGATGGAGGCCAGCAGCCAGGAAGCTGGAGTAAACAGGAGGCTTCTGTTGCAACTGCCTGACTAGGCCAGTGGGCCTCTGCTCAAGCAACAATGTTTCAATTATAGAAGCCATGGAGTTGAAGCAAACAGGAGGCTTCCGTTGCCTGCCTAGGCATCTGCTCAAGGTAATAAAGTTTCAATTACAGAAGATAAATAAACCCTAGAAACCTAATTCCAACCAGCCTCGCTGGGCCGTTGGGTCAATGGGAGCTGTAGGCAGCCTGAAAATGGCCTTCAGCCCCTCACTCAGGCTGGCCACACCCTCATGGGGGGGCTTGGCTAGCCTGAAAACAGCCATCAGCCCCTCACCAGGCTGGCTAGGCACACCAGCAGGTGGACATCCCCCGAGGGGTCCCAGACTGCGAGAGGGCACAGGCCAGGCTGAGGGACCCACTGTCCCCACCCCGAGTGTACAAATTTTTGTGCACTGGGCCCCTAGTTTAAGATATAATGTCAAATTTAAAGGTAGATTATAAAAATATACATGGAACATAATCACACATAAAAATAAAAATGGAAGACTGTATTCCACTTGATAAAATCTATAGCTTACCTTTACACAATCCTGTTTTCAATGTTTGTTTCTAATTTTCTGCAATAAGAAGGTATTACCTTTATATAATCTAATCTAATAAAAGGGTAATATGCAAATTGACCGTTTCTCCGGGCCACACCCACCAGCCAATCAGAGCAGCTCTATGCAAATTAACGCAGCCAAGATGGAGGCCAGCAGTCACGGAGTTAGAGTAAACAGGAGGCTTCTGTTGCACCAGGAGTAAACTGTGTGCCTAGGCCAGCTGGGCCTCTCTCTGCTCAAGGCAACATAGTTGCAATTAAAGAAGCCACAGAGCTGAAGCAAACAGGAGGCTTCCATTGCACCAGAGATGGAGGAAACTGCCTGCCTAGGCCAGATGGGCCTCTACTAAGGCAACATTGTTTCAGTTATAGAAGCCACGGAGCTTAACCAAACAGGAGGCTTCATTACCTGCCTAGGCCTCAGCTTAAAGCAACAGTGTATCAATTATAGAAGATAAATAAGCCCAGAAACCTGCTTCCAGCCAGCTTTGCTGGGATGTTGGGTCAATGGGAGCTATGGGCAGCCTGAAAACAGCCCTCAGCCCTTCACCCAGGCTGGCTGCACCCCAATGGGGTGAGGGTCCCCACTGGGGGGCTTGGCTAGCCTGCAAACAGCCATCAGTCCCTCACCCAGGCTGGCCAGGCACACCAGTAGGTGGATATCCCCCGAGGGGTTCCAGACTGTGAGAAGGCACAGGCCGAGCTGAGGGACTTCCCAAGTGCACAAATTTTTGTGCACTGGGCCCCTAGTCAAATATAAACAAACACTATTTCTAAAACATGGTTTGAAGAAGCACTTGACTTACCCTAAAATAGAGGGCAGATGGAAGGGAGGGAAGGAACATTGGAGAAGTTAAACAAATACGTGGAAAAGGATTCAAAGGCAGTGCCTATTCTTTAGCACCTGTATTCTAAGATGAACTGGAAGAATCTGGGAGTGGAATAAACACCTACTTTTACATCAAGTACAGGACAAAGTCTAAATCCAGGCATAATATTAAGCTGTGCATAATTACATTCAAAACAGAATCTAGAAATTTAATATCACTAGAGTTCTCTCTCTATTCCATCCTGCTTCTCCAAAAAAAGTTGTTCCCAAATTTATCTTCAGTACAGAATTATCTCTATATGTAAAGGGCTAATATGTAGTGTCCCCTTGGGAGTTTGACCAGGAGACTGGGAGTTCAACCGCTCACTATGATGTGCGCTCACCACCAGGGAGTAGTGCGGAATAAAGGAAGCCACAGCCGGCAGCTGGAAGGCCCCAATAGGCCATGATCACCAGCCAGGCTTAGGGACCTACCCATGCATAAATTTTGTGCACTGGGCCTCTAGTTTTTGTACTAAAAAGAACCACTTGGGACAACTTTGTTTAGCGCCTATTCTCTCATTGCATTGTAACCCACGAGGAAATCTGGATTTACTTATTCTATTATATACACTTTCTTTTTACAGTATTTGTATTATTTACTATTCTTGAATAGATTATCTGTCTCTGAACAATAAAATCCTCTTAAGGATTTCAAGTTAGGCAGGCAAAACGTTGCTTTCAGAAGCTGTCAGAGTTATTGTATAAACAGGTATGGACAGAGGAAGGAAATGCCTAGCCAACAATACTAACAAAGAACAGCAGAATAGAGTCTGAATTCCTTGGCATAACATTTAGATCAATCATAACTGTTCTGCTTCATTCCTCTTTAGCTGTTCTCCATTCATTCCACATTATAAAGTATCGGCTCATTAAAGTTTCCTCTGTTACATTATATCCCCTCCCTCTTTCCAACAATGATAACCAATGTGTGGGCACTAATTGGCAGCCACACAAATCTGGAGTCAAATCCAAGTTCTGCCAGTTTGGCTTCTGGGCAAGTTACAACTTCTTTGAGACTCAACTTCCTCATCCTGTAAAACGAGGAATAAAAAATCTACCTTGTGAGCTATTGTGAAGATTACAAATAAAGCATGGAAAACCCCCAGCACAATGCTCAGCATTCAGTTGGCATGTAATAGAATGCTATTATTTCCTGGCTCTGTGCCTTCACACATGGTATTTGCTCTACCTAGAATGTTACTGTGTCTCCACTGGGATACTACCAATCAAGACCAAAGCTTAATACTTTATCTTATACAAAGCCTTCCTTGACTCTCTTATGTAATTGGTAGCTTCCTTCTGAGTTAGTTGAGTATTTTGTTCTTTTCTCCATTATAGTTCTAATTACACCAAATTCTAATAATTTGTTATCCGATATAGATTGGATATTTGTGTCTCCCCCAAATTCTTCTGTGACAATATTAGAAAGTTGGGCCTCTGGGATGAGATCGGGTCATAAGGGTGGAGCCATCATATATGGAATAGTGCCCTGATAAACGAGACCCCAGAAAACTCTTTCACTCCTTCCACAATGTGAGGAGTCAGAGTGAACAGGAAGTAAACCCTCACCAGGCACCAACTCTGCTGCCACCCTGATCTTCAACCTTTCAGCCTCCAGAACAATGAGAAATAAATTTTGTTGTTTGTAAACCACCTAGTCTATAGTATTCTATTATAGCAACCTGAACTAAAACATTAAGCTTTTCTCTGAATAAAGACTGGAAGATCCTTAAAGATTGATGAGTTTGTAATTCATCTTTGTATCAACTAGCACTGAGTGTAGAGGACTTGAATGTTTCTGAATAAAACCAACCAAAAAAATCTTACACACCTTACAGAAATGGTACAGTGAGGTCAAATAGGTGAAAATATCAAACATGCTATTACAGTTGGCAATAGAAATAGTTAGGAAATAGAAAGCAACCTCAGAGAAATCAATTTCCATAAAATAGTAGGAACTGAGCAGTGAAGTGGGAGTTAGCAGGTAAAAACAATGTCTTTAAAATGAGCAGTTAAGGAAAAAAGCAAGTTGAAGGTGAAGCAGAATTAAGAAAACAATTCTTCATGGCAAGATAAACCAAGGGAAAGGCTGAGTATTTAAGAAAGGAATAAAATAAGCAAGATTCCAGGAAGGTATCAGGATAGTTAGGTTCTGGGCTACACTCAGCTGAAGGTTGAGGGTAAAATACAACTTAAATTTTGAGACAGAAGTAGTCTGGAAAAACCAAGTTAATGCTTTTTTATAATGGACTAGGTGATCTCTAAAGACTTTTCCAGCTCAAACCATCGTTACATATCGGTAATCTTTTAATACCAATGAAATACTCTCAAATCCACCCATTCCTTTCCTCTTCCACTGTCACTGCCCTAGCAATCAATATTGGTTGGTATACTCTGAAATAAATAGTAGTATTCTCTTTTCTAGTCACTGTCTGCTCCCTAGACCTTTCTCGATTTCATTACTTGAACAGATCTTCCCCAAGCCACTGTTTTATATTTTTGGGATAAATGGATAATGGATGTGCATACATAGATGTATATGTGTGGGTATTTATTTGTAACACTGTAACATTTGTTTAGAAAACTGGATTTGTTCCAATGCAACCAATATATTAGGGAGCATGCTGAGCATGAGACAAATTTCACGTTTGCTCATGCACAACTGCAAGAATCACTAGGTAAGCACAAAAAACACAACCCAGCCACACAGAAACATACAAAATGTACACACCTCAGACATAGGCCAGGTAGTTCAGTTCACTGCATGTGCTAAGAGCCACACCCATCCACACCTGGTGCTACACTTTAGTCCAATTTCAGATAATCCTTCATCCACATCACTTGCAACTCTTTTGACATCCACTTCTACAAGCAAACTTTATAATATTTTTTATTATATTTTTATATAGAGAGAGAAACATCAGTGATGAAAGAGAAACACTGAGCAGCTACCTCCTGCATGTCCCACACTGGGGATCTGGGGATCGAGCCTATAACCGGGCATGAGTCCTGATGGGAACAAACGGTGACCTCCTGGTTCACAAGTCAATGCTCAACCAATGAGCCATGCCAGCCAGGCAAACTTTACATCATTTTTGAGGTCAAGTGTCATATTTACTATAGTACATATGAATTTCTTCACAATTTAAAATGCATAAAATTGTGCTTGTCTTTATTAAGTTTCTATCTTTTTATGTCACTGACAAAGTTTTTAGTGTTATGTCCTTAAACTCAATTTTTCATATGCCCAGTGGTTTTTATGTGTGATTTTGCATGCCATAGTGAGTTTTAAGAACTTGTATGTTGAGTTAAGAGCTTACCCACACTTATAATTGCAGTTCTGATTACCAATTTTGTACCAAAATCAAAGGTATAAAAGAGGTTTAAAAAAAAAATCACCAACTTTGGGCATCCTTCACAATTATCTAAAGGTCCTGGTACTTATGAGATATTGTGAAAGACCCAAACACTTTTCTTTTTTTTTTTTTTTAATTTATCTTTATTGTTCAGATTATTACAGTTGTTCCTCTTTTTTCCCCCATAGCTCCCCTCCTCCCAATTCCCACCCCAACCTCTGACCTTGCCCCCCCCGTCCTCATCCATAGGTGTACAATTATTGTCCAGTCTCTTCACGCATCCCCAACACCCTTAACACCCGAAAATTGTCAGTCCACTCCCTTTCTATGCCTCTGATTCTATTCTATTCACCAGTTTATTCTGTTCATCAGATTTTTTATTCACTTGATTCTTAGATTCACTCGTTGATATATATTTGTTGTTCATAATTTTTACTTTCCTTTTTCTTCTTCCTCATTCTCAAAGGATACCTTTCAGC
>PVJC01040046.1:0-15959 GCA_004026665.1 Murina feae
TGAAGGCCATTTTCAGGCTTTCAGGCTGCCAAGAGTCCTTCAGGTTTTGGGCCCCTACTGGGGTACCTGGCCAGCCTGGGTGAGGGACTTGGCTGTTTGCAGGTTGGCCAAGCCCCCCTGTGGGATCCCTCACCCCATTGGGGTGTTGCCAGCCTGGGTGATGGGTTGAGGGCTGTTTTCAGGCTGCCCACAGCTCCCATTGACCCAATGTCCCAGCAAGGCTGGTTGCAAGCAGGTTTCTGAGGTTTATTTATCTTCTATAATTGATACTGTTCCTTTAAGCCGAGGCCTACACAGGTAACAAAGCCTCCTGTCTGCTTCAGCTCTGTGGCTTCTATAATTGAAAGAATGTTGCCTTAGTAGTCAAGACCAGGCCTGCTGTTTGCTTCAGCTCTGAGGCTTCTATAATTGCAACAATGTTGCAAGTATGTTGCTTGCAGCACAGAGAGGCCCAGCTGGCCGGGAGATAGCTTACTCCTGCTGCAATGGAAGCTGCCTGTTTACTCTAGCTCTGTGACTGCCGGTCTCCATCTTGGCTGGGTTAATTTGCATACAGCCGCTCTGATTGGCTGGTGGGCATGGCTTAGGCATCCTGTAGAAATGATCAATTTCAATATTACTCTTTTATTAGATTAGATAGAGGCCTAGTGCATGGGTGTGTGCCGGCTGGTTTGTCCTGAAGGGTGTCTCGGATCAGGGTGGGGGTCCTTCTGGGGTGCCTGGCCAGCTTGGGTGAATGGCTGATGTTTGCAGGCTGTGCACATCTCTTTCAAGGTGGATGTCCCCCCCACCCCCGAGGTACCTGGCCAGCCTGGGTGAGTGACTGATGGCTGTTTGCAGCGAGGCTGGCTGGAATGAATTTATTTAACTTCTAAAGTTGAAACTTTGTTGCTTTAACCAGAGCCCAGGTCGGGTTGCTCCTTACAACCCAGGCTCCCAGCGTTTCCTTGAGCCCAAGACTAGAAGCAGGTCTCTGGGATTTATTTGTCTTCTATAATTGAAACTTTGTTGCCTTGAGCCGGCCTACACAGATAGGAACCTTAGCTTCCTGCATCACCAGGGTAAGCCTCCTGCTTGTTCCAGCTCTGCGGCTTCCACATCTCTGGCTGGGTTAATTTGCATATAGTCTCTCTGATTGGCTGGTGGGCATGGCTTGGCTGGTGGGCATGGCTTAGGTGTAACAGAGTGAGGATCAATTTGCATATTACTCTTTTATTAGATTAGATTGAGTATTATACGTGGAAAACTATAGATATATCATTTTTTTGTGACTTTCAGTTTTGCTTTGAATTTTCTAGATGGCTTCCTGAGTTTATTTAGGAATCTCAATTTTGGAGAGAAGTTAGAAGAATATGCATATTAAGACCAGAATTTCTTTGTGTATTTTCAGCCATAACACTGTTATTACTAGTAGGGACAGAACAAGTTTTAGATTCCATATATCTTGCATTTTATAAAAATACTAGTAGCCCATTACAGGAAGATTCCTGCAAGAATAGGGATTCCTGAGCCAGAGCGAAGCAGAGAAGGGAGTGAAGCCTACCTCAGCTCCAGTCTCTGCTGCCTCAACTCCCATCTCTGCTGCCTCATCTCCCTCCCTCTCTACAGCCTCAACTCCCATCTCTGCTGCCTCAGCTCCCTTCTCTGCTGCCTCAGCTCCCTCCCTACTCTATCACCTCGCCTACTCTACCACCTCAGCTCCGTCCTGGCTCTGCCACCTCAACCCCCTTCTCTGTCACCTCAGCTCCCTTCCCTGCCCCTCTGCTCCCTCCCTTCTCTGCCACCTCAGCTCCCATCTCGGCCACTCCAACTCCTGTCTCTGTCACCTCAACTCCACCCTCCCCCCAACTTCTCCCTCCCTTCTTCACCATATCTGCTACCTCGGCTCCATTCCCTTCTCCACTGCTTGGCTCCCTTCTGCAGCACTTGGCTTCCTTCTACACTGTTTTTAGTCTTCGCTCTCCTGTGTATGCAAATTAACCACCATCTTCTATGGGTTAATTTGCATACAGTCACTCTGATTGGCTGGTGGGTGTGGCTTGGCTTGTGGGCATGGCTTAGGTGTCTCAAAGTGATGGCTAATTTGCATATTACTCTTTTATTAGAGTAGACTAGATGCCCAGTGCACAAAAATTTTTGCACTCGGGGGATGGGGGGTCCCCTCATCCTGTCCTGTGCCCTCTCACAGTCCAGGACCCCTTGGGGGGTGTCCACCTGCCAACTTAGGCCCACTCCCTGCAGGCCACAAGCCTAAGCCACAATCAGACATCCTTAGTGCTGCCAGAGAGGCGGGAGACGCTCCCATTGCCACTGTATTCCCAGCTGTCAGCCTGACTTGTGGTTGAGTGGAGCTCCCCCTGTGGGAACGCACTGACCACTAGGGGGAAGCTCCTGCACTGAGCATCTGTCCCCTGGCGGTCAGTGCACCATGTCAGAGTCATATGGTTAGGGTTAATTTGCATATTACCCTTTTATTACATGGGATTCATTATGACATTTTGTGAAATTTTGTTATTCTTATTATATTTTAGATGAATTTATTGACCAATGTAATGTATGGCCTTATTTTCACTAATTTTTCTGCAACAGTTCTTGTTCATGCATAATTTTTTTTTCAGATTAGCACCCCTTCCTCACAACAAAGAGCAGAAAATGCAGATATAGGCATACACAACATCATTCACTGGTTCAGCTATCTCTCTCTGCATCTTGAAAGCCCTAGCATTGACATGTCTGGTAGAGAATTTATAAAAATGTTTGTATTTATTCATGAGAAGAAAAATGATAAGCAACATAGCCTGCTGAATTAAAATTTTTCTTCAAAAAGAAATCACTAGAATTTACATTGCTAGTATCCTAAAATAATTCATATTTCTTAAGGAGACCTATAGAAATAAAAACCTACTGTGCCATTTTCTTTGCTGTACTCGGGAAAGAGGATATTCAACTAAAACTTAATCAGTGCCCTGGCCAGTGTGTTCAATGGTTAGAGTGTCAATCCATGCACTGATGGGTCATGAGTTTGATTTTGTGTCAAGGGCACCTACCTGGGTTGCAGGTTCCACCCCAGCCTTGTTTGGGGCACATATAGGAAGCAACCAATCAATGTGTCTCCCTCACATCAATGTTTCTTTATCCTCTTTCCTCTTCCCTCCCTCCCTTTCACTCTCTGTACAAAACCAAGAAAAAAATATTCTCAGGTGAGGATTAACAAAAAACAAAACAAAACAAACAAACAAAAAACTAAAACAACTCAAGCAGTAACAGAAATAATAACCAAGCATTATATTTAAATTGGATATTTTGTCAAATATATTTCACAAGACATTTTTCATTTGTTTATTCATTAAATTATTTTTTAAATACATAGAAAAATGCAAGGCAGTATATAGCTTTCTGGCTATTTAAAGGCTGAACACACCTCTGTAACTATTCCGCAGATTAAAAAGACAGAATGTTACTATAACCAGAAGTCCTCAATCCTTCAAGGCACTGTCCATTCCTGCAAGGGTTCCCTGGTTTCTAACACTTTATATTAATGTCACTTGTCTTTTCTCTCTCTCTCTCTCTCTCTGTCTCTCTGTCTCTCTCTGTCTCTCTCTCTCTCTCTCTCTCTCTCTCTCTCTCTCTCTCTCTCATCTCCAGCATGAACTCTTTGTATCTGGCTTCTTTTACTTACAACATTTATTTATTTTGTCTTATGTAATTTTCAACCTTGCTCCTGGGTGACATTTAGCAATGTCCAGAGACAATATTCATTGTCACAGTTGGGGAAGGGATGTATGGGCATCTAGTGTGTTGTGGGCAGGAATGCTGCTATACATCGTGCAACGTACATAACAGCCTCACGAAACAAATATTCATCTCACCTAATCATCTAGGGGTTACACTGAGAAATCCTACTGTAATTAACTCTTCCCTGGAGTTAATTAACCTCAATTTATTTACCCTTTATTTACCCATTTTCCACTGATAAGCACATGAGCAGTTTCCAAATTGGAGATCTGTATTATGAATAAAACTGCTATGAGACTTTATTATGTGTATTTTGGTGAACATATGAATGTATTTCTGTTGGATCTATGTTTAGAATTGAGTGGTCATTTGATATTATTTATTCAGCAAATGTGTTGAGGATATAGCAATGAAAAAAATTAAAGAGAAAAAGATAACTTCTTAAAATTTATATCCTGTTAGAAAGACACATTCAACAAAATAAATAATAAAATAGTGTGTG
Organism: Murina feae; assembly: GCA_004026665.1. Taxonomy (NCBI): domain Eukaryota; kingdom Metazoa; phylum Chordata; class Mammalia; order Chiroptera; family Vespertilionidae; genus Murina; species Murina feae. The sequence continues at coordinate 4,238 of PVJC01040046.1, forward strand.
GTGTGGTAGTTATAAAAGCGAGAAATTAGTTAGGAAAAGAGGATAGATTTGGTCAGAGGTGAGGCTGCTTGTAACTGAGATAAAGTTTCCAGAAAAGGAATTGCTGGAACCAATTGGTATTAAGTACTGAATGGTAAGCTTGAGGGTGATGTGGTATAAAAGACAGAAGCATTTTAGGTAGGGTGAATCTCAAGCCCAAAGGCCTAGAGATGAGGGAAGAGTAGAAAAGACACCAAGTGGCCAAGTGTGAGTAGGAGAAAGTAGTAAGAGATGAAGTCACAGACATGACGGGTTGATCAGATGTCTTGGCTCAATGTCAAAGGTAACTAGAGTAACAGACATACCCTTGCTGAGTGTTGTTATGTTTGTATTCCTTTTTTTCTGTGTACTAATAGCTCAATGCTCTAATTTCAGGCATATCTACTCTAATAAAAGAGTAATATTGAAATTGACCATTTTTCTGGAATGCCTAAGCCATGCCCACCAGCCAAGCCATGCCCACCAGCCAATCAGAGCGGCTGTATGCAAATTAACCCAGCCAAGATGGAGGCCGGCAGTCACAGAACTAGATCAAACAGGAGGCTTCCGTTGCACCAGGAGTAAACTATCTGCCTAGGCCGGCTGGGCCTCTACTAAGGCAACATTGTTTCAATTGCAGAAGCCACAGAGCTGAAGCAAACAGGAGGCTTTGTTACCTGCCTAGGCCTCGGCTTAAAGCAACGGTGTTTCAATTATAGAAGATAAATAAACCCCAGAAACCTGATTCCAGCCAGCCTTGCTGGCATGTTGGGTCAATGGGAGCTGTGGGCAGACTGAAAATGGCACTCAGCCCCACACCCAGGATGGCCACACCCCAATGGGGTGAGGGTTCACACTTGGGGGGTTTGGCCAGCCTGCAAACAGCCATCATCCCCTCACCCAGGCTGGCCAGGCACGCTAGCAGGTGGACATCCCCTGAGGGGTCCCAGACTGCGAGAAGACACAGGCAGGGCTGAGAGACTTCCCGAGTGCACAAATTTTTGTGCACAGGGGCCCCTAGTATGATATAATCATGGAAAGAGGTTTTAAAAAACTTATTTATACAGATATAGTACTTGTTTTGATTATTGTTATTGTTTATATTGTAATTATTCCTGCTGCTATATTTTCATTTTTAGGCATATTCAAAGTTTTCTGTAGATGAAGATCATTTTGTATTTTAGAAAGTGTACTTGTTCCCCCAAAGACTCCAGGAAGAGGCTCAAACCCCACTGTCATCACTCAAAGCTGAAATCCTAGTACCCCCTGAAGCTACCATGTGTGTTATCATGTATCCAAAAACTTTACTGTGCCTTATTAGCATTGAATAAGAAGTTCACTAAACCACTTAGCAACCTTTCACCCATGTACAATTGCACATTAAATTATTTTCCCCGTGAATATTAAGCAGGTAATATAGATATTAATATTACATTATACTTTTTATGTGTAATCGTACATACCCCATACAGTTACAAAAATCCTAGTTAACATGTATATCCACAGCCTTCAAAAATCTCTTAGTCTACCTGCCTTTGTGAAACCCACAATCCACAACCCACCCAGCAGGTATCCATCTTCTTTCCCTGGACCCATTAATTGTGGGGGTTTCTAAACTGGGTCATAGACGGCCTCTGGTTCTTACTTCAGGCCATCACACCTACAATTGCCCACTTGCTCCCTTTAAATAAGACATCTCCATGGAATCGTGACTAATCAGCCCTTGCTCCAGCATAACTGTAATGTCCTACCTTTGTTTTTTTTTTTTTAATTTTAGGTTTGTTTGGACTCAGCCACGGCCACCCTTTGAAAGGAGATAGAAATTAAAAGGGGGCAAATTGAAACATTTACACACACTTCTTTCTGATCCACCATCAAGTCACCCATATAAATCACAATGCCTCATTAACAGTGGTAGGTTTTATACAATTAGAAGAGATTCTGTGATAATAAATTGGTGAATAAATTCAGCAGGAGCCTTATGCTCTATTTTGAGAACTATTGAAGTTCCAACTCATGAGTGCTTCTATGCTTCCTTCCCTTCTTCCATTTCCATTTTTTGTTTTTTTTTGGTGTTTTTTTTCCATTAAGAGCTATTAATCCTTTATATTTTATTTGCTGTTTATTTTCCCCTCTCTATGTCCCTGCTGATTTTTCCATTAGATGTAAAGTAATTTTGTCCTTTGTAGCTAAAATTTTATATCAAGCAAAATGCAGAAAATAAGTACAATCAGCTGTCCTTTTAAAACACACAATTTATTTTTCTAAGCAAAGAAGTTGCATCCTGGGACGTCTTCTACACGTGTTATATTGGGTTTTATTCTCAAGCCTTATTCAGCATTCTTATCAATATTGCACTTAGGGTATGTATATCAATCATGAGCAACAAGGTTGTCCCAGCTAGTAAAGATTGTAGCTCTGCTGGTTGGGTAGTTTTGAGTATATAGTCCAACAGCTGATTAATATCCTCTTAGTGAGAAAAAGACCTCTTTGATGTTACTATTATAATTATTGCAGGCATCAGAAAATGTGCCCATATAAGATGGCACGCTTACTAAATGTGCGTGTTCTGCATGCTCCATCGACAAATCTTTCTCTCCTCAAGTCTCCTTGTTCCCTGAGATAACACGATAGTGAAATCAGGTCAATTAAAGTCACTACAATGGCCTCTAAGTGTTTACGTGAAAGGGAGAGTTATTTTAAATCAACAGCTAAAAATGGTTAAGCTTAGTGAGGAAGACATGATGAAAGTCAAGACAGACTGAAAGCGAGGTCTCTCGAACCAAATGGTTAACCAAGTTGTGAATGAGAAAAAAAAAAAGCTGTTGAAGGAAAAGCTGTTACATCCTTGGGGACTCGGCAAAACATGGAAAAGCTACAAAATAAGGTCACATAACTTGTGGTACCTTAACACACTTGTGAAGTTAAGTGACTCCATAGGAAAAAACAAAGTGCCATTTTAAGCTCATCTAAAAAAATACATATAAACCCAATTTTATATAAATCACAGAAATACTTCTCTCCTGTGTTATTGTGTAAAGGAAAGTCACCGACATCTCTCTTTCCTGGAGTCATGCTCTATTTGATACCCAGGACACATAGTACCCCAGGACACTTTCTGAATATTTGAAGGTCAGCATATCCTTTTGAGCACTTCAATAGTCTTTCTCATATGTACAAGTGGATTTTACGTCTCCTTCATGCACATAAAACCTGTAAATGAGGATAAACACATGTACAGACAGATATATGGGCATTTAAGATTTTCCAAATTAAGTAACTATCACAAAAAGAGTAAGGAAAAATAATAGAGGGTTTTTTTTTTGTGTCTACACAATTTACTTCTTACTAATGCATGTTAATTTGATATAAAAAATCTAAAACTAACACTTATATTTGGCTACCAATATCTTAGTAGATTTTGTTGCTACTTTTCACTACCTCTCTCAACTTAAATTCATTCTCAAAGTTGTTGGTTGTGATGATATAAATGTCCTAAGTGCAATATTGATAAGAATGCTGAATAAGACCAGAGAATAAAATCCAACAGAACACTTCTAGAAGACAACCCAGGATGCAACATTTTGCTTAGAAAAATAAGTTGTGTGTTTTTAAAGGACAATCGATATACAAATTTTCTGCATTTTGCTTGATGTAAAATTTCAGCAACAAAGGACAAAACTAAGGAGTTAGTCTTATATTCAGGCATGCAAAAGGACACATTATTGTCAAGAAGAAAGTTATTTACTTTATCCTATCTTTGCAAAGCAGATGTAACACTCTATAAAAATGAGAACTTCCATCATTTGTACAAAATGCTCCAGAACTGTACTATAGTTGCTTTGTCAACCCAAGTAGTTTATAAGCAGCTGGAAGGGAAGAGATAATGCTTGTTCCCTAAGCCATTCTCACCTCCCACTTCTATCCCACAATATCTAATAAAATAGGCACATGAAAACATGCTATTTTAGTGAAAGGGGAAAAAGGCTGTATTTCTCTTAAAATATAAAATCCCATTATATTTGTTCCTTTTATATGATCCAGACTTCCCAGTCTTGCTCTCTGCAAAATAGTGGATGCAGGTTATTCAGCATTTGACTGAATAAAACCTTGTCCATTAGCGCTTTCTCCTGCTAAGGTGCATCACAATCGTAATTCTTGTTCGGAAGAGTAAGCACAAGCTTGCACTAGATTCAAAAGTCCCTTAGGTATCATTAAAAGAATGTTATGTTTCTTCTTGTTTTGGAAGCATATCACAACTTTCCATTAAATAGGCAATCAATTAATTAAAACAACCGATTTTTTTATAATTTCAAAAAAAATGGGTCAATTGTCATTTTCTTTGTGATCTTTCTGTAATCAGCCTGGAGAAGGGTTGTATGGGACTGCAAGGGTCCTCTAACTGATCCCACTGGCATTGCCTTACCACTCAAAATATGTTACATTACAGAGTGTGACCCAGTCATGTAGTTTGCCCATTGGAAAACCTTTTTCTAGCTCCTTAAATCTGTAGAACCTAATTCATGATATTGACAGTTTAAGACACCTAAATGAAATGGTGGTACTATAAGCAACAGCCACAAAAAACAACAAAAACAAAACACTCTCAAACAATATATTTTTCCCCTGATTGTTACCCAGGTTTTTACTGTTACAAAATTTTTAAAATCTATTTTTATTTAGTTCAGAGGTAAAGGGAGAGGGAGAGAGAGATAGAGACAGAAACATCAATACTGAGAGAATTATTGATTGGATTGGCTGCATCCTGTATGCCCCCTACTAGGGATCAAGCCCACAACCTGGACATGTGCCCTGACAGGGAATCAAACCATGACCACTTGGTTCATAGATCGATGCTTAACCACTGAGCCATGCTGGCCAGGCAGTTTTACAGATTTTAACAACCACAACCACATTTTCTTACTGATCTATGCATAGGGCCACCAGTTGGTAACTTGCATTTTCTTTTATTTTTAAATTTATGTTTTATTTACCATTCCCTTACTTGGTGGATAAACTACATTACATTGTTTTATTTCATTTATACTGAACATGCTAATGGGAGTGACATTGGAGAACAAGGAAAATGGACTTAAGAGTGAATATTTTCCAAGATGTTAAAAACATCCAGGTCTGTCTTTAAACAAATTTAATGACTTCATGTGAATGCTCCATGTCAATAGATGTTAAGAAGCCGAAGAAAGGTAATACAATTTCCGATACCAAGAAGGAGCAATATCTCTTTATTGAAGATGATTTTCCTGATGGCATGTATATTCCTCCAATTTCTCACATAATTTTGGCCATTTTGATTATGGCTCTTGTGCTCACGATAAATAGAAATACATTCAAACTCATGCATTAAGTAAAGAAAGATTGATTAAAAGATTATGAGAGCAGAGACAAGAAAATCATCTGAAGACATAACAGTTAGAGCATATAGAAACTAAAATTAAATCACAGGACAAGAACTCTTGTTTCTCAAACCTACATGTTGTCTAGTATATATATGCTCATCTTTTCTCTCATATCAACCAGATTTCTAATGGATACATTTGCACATAGTCATCATGATTTGCTCAACTGATAAGCAACAGACCTATCAATTTCATCCCTCATAGTTATCTAGAAACCTCTCAGCTTCATAAACTTAATATTTTTTTTTATAAACTTAATCTTGAAATAGGAATTGGTTGAACAATGTACCTTTTTTTTTTTTTTCTTTCTGGGCATTAAGTCATTTACCAGCATATGGATGACTTCCCTGAGTTAGTTTCCTAACTATTTTCCAATAAAGGATGTTCTAGTGGTTGCATTTGCTGTAAAAGATGATAGTTCCATTTCTCATGAGCTGTAAGTTTACAGATAATATATTTTGTAGTTTGAGAATGGAAGAAATAGGTATCCAAAACTCATATTGTTTTACTTTATATTAAAAGATCAATATTTAAGTAAAAGAAAGAATTCTAATGAACCATGAGAGGAGACAAAAAATATAATTCACTGGAATTTGTGATTTAAATGGATCTGGAGACATTAAGAGAGAGACACTTATTTTCATGAATTTTTAAATTGATTTTAGAGAGGAAGAAAGAGGGAGAGAGAGATCGATGATGGGAAAGAATCATTGATTTCCTGCCTCTTCCAGGACTCCTACTTGGAATCAAGCCTACAACCCAGGCATGTACCATGACTGGGAATCAAACCAGTGACCTCCTGGTTCATGGGTCCATGCTCAACCACTGATCAACACCAGCTGGAAAAGAATAAGATATAATTAGAATAACTTACACATTTTGGACTTGGACTACTGTGTGTTTGATGATACCGTTCACTAAGATAAAGAATACATAGAAATAAACAAATTTAGAGAATAAATTAAAAATGATGTTGAGTTCAGTTTTGAGAATGGTTATCTAATCTAATCTAATAAAAGCGTAATATTGAAATTGACCATTTCTTCGGGACGCCTAAGCCACGCCCATCAGCCAATCAGAGCAGCTGTATGTAAATTAACTCAGCCAAGATGGAGGCCGGCACTCAAGGAACTGAGTAAATAGGCAGCTTCTGTTGCAGCAGGAGTAAAACTGTTTGCCAGCCACTGGGTTTCTCCTGGCTCCAGGCAACAACATATTTGCAACATTGTCTCAATTATAGCAGCCTTGAAGTTGAAGCAGACAGGAGGCTTTGTTATCTGCCTAGGCTCTGCTTAAAGGAACAGTGTATCAATTATAGAAGATAAACCCCAGGAACCTGCTTCCAGTCAGCCTTGCTGGGACATTGGGTCAATGGGAGCTGTGGGCAGCCTGAAAGCCTAAAAACGCCCCTCAGTCCATCACCCAGGCTGAACAGGCATGCCAGCAGGTGGACATCCCCAGAGGAGTCCCAGACTGTGAGAGGGCACAGGCCAGGTTAAGGGACCTCCCGAGTGCACAAATTTTTGTGCACCGGGCCCCTAGTTTTAAATGTTTGTAGAATGTTGAAATGAGGATATCTAACTGGCAGTTGCATAAAGCATAGATTGAGTTTTGAAATTCTGGGCTAAAAACAATTACTTCACCTATGAGAGTGAGATTAAAAAGCTGTATAATTTTAAAGTATAACCTGAATAATTATAGAAATTAAAGAGTGCAGAGGGCAAGAAGAGACCAAGAACACAATGTTAAGAGGTTGGCGAAATAATGACATCTTTCCTACAAAAATACTGTGAATGACAAGAATTAGGCAGATGAATAAGAAATGAGAGGTTAAAATTATTGTAATAATTAAGAGTACATTTAGTTGCACAAAAAAGAAAACATCAAAATAACAGTAGCTTTAAAACAACATAGGTTTATTTACTACATAAAGAATTTGAGAGATCCAGATAGTGACCAGGTTACAGAATAGATGTTTTCTAAATGACAATTTCTTAGTGAAAATGAGAAACTCCTTATGTTCAAGGTATCTATGTAGAAAAGGATAATCTGGAAGTCCTACTCTCTATCAAGAATTTTGAGAAATCTTTAATATGTATGAGCTTCAACTTCAGGTGGGAAATGTCAAAAAAAATTTAAAACACTGTACTTAAAGAGTACAAAATATTGTTAGAATCTGACTTGATGATTTTTAAGACAACCCAAGGCCAAATCTTTATATTTCATTGTAAATATTTCTCTATCTTGAGGTGACAAATATGTTATTGTTTACCTAGAATGAATTCCTCTTCTCAACTATGTAGTAACCACTAACCATTATTCCAGAAGCTGCTGAAATGCCACCTCTTCTATGAGACCTTTCCAGAGCTTACTTCCCATGGATGAGTATTTATTCATTTTCCACGGCCCTTTGTCATCTTCCAATCTTCTTCTTTAGATCTTAGGTTTCATAAGATAGGAACCTGACTTCTGTATCATTATCACCCCAAGTGTCTATTTGCAAATTCCAGTGTTGAATAATGGATTTAGGATTCTGTCTCACATCTCTCACTAACACAGGTAAGTTACTTCTCCCAAGTTTTACCCTCATCTAAACATTAGGAGTTGACCAATTGCATTTCTCTCTTACATGTTATGTTTGATTCATTTTTCTATAAACCTGATCAGTTAGCCAGTTAGAATTGATGTAATACTTTCTCTGCAACTAAACTTATCATCATACATGTACAGATTAAATGACGCTTATTCACTGTCAACCTTTTGTTTGTTTTTTTAAATATATATATATATATATATATATATATATATATATAATCTAATAAAAGAGTAATATGCATATTGACCCTCACTCCATTACACCTAAGCCATGCCCACCAGCAAATGCATGCCCACTACTCAATCAGAGTGACAATATGCAAATTAACCCAGCCAAGATGGTGGCCAGCAGCTAAGGAGCTAGAGCAAACAGAAGGCCAGCAATGGAGGAAATTGCCTGCCTAGGTTGGCTATGACTTCCACTCAAGAAAACAAAGTTTCAATTATGGAAGATAAATAAACCCCAGAAACCTGCTTCCAGCCAGCCTCACTGGAACCTTGGGTCAATGGGAGCTGTGGGCAACCTGCAAACAGCACTCAATCCCTCACCCAGGCTGGCCAGGCACCCCAGTATGGACCTGAACCCTGAAGGGGCTGTGGCCAGCCTGCAAAAAGCCCTCAGTCCCTCACCCCCTCACCCAGGCTGGCCAGGCACCCCAGTAGGGACCTGAACCCTGAAGGGATTGTGAGAAGCCTGCAAACAGCCATCAGCCCCTCACCCAGGCTGGCCAGGCATATCTCCCAAGGGGTCCCAGACTGCAAGAGGGCACAGGCTGAAGGATGCCCCTCCCTCGAGTGCACAAATTTTTGTGCACTGGGCTCCTAGTAATCTAATAAAAGAGTAATATGCAAATTAACCATCCCTCTGAGACACCTAAGCCATGCCCACTAGCCAGTCAGAGCAACTGTATGCAAATTAACCCAGCCAAGATGGTGGCCAGCAGCCACGGAGCTAGAGCAAACAAGAGGCTTCTGTTTGGAGAAACTACTTGCCTCAGTTGGCTGGGCCTCTGCTCAAAGCAACAAAGTTTCAATTATAGAAGCCACAGAGCTGAAGCAAAAGGAGGCTTCGTTGCCTGCCTAGGCAGGCTGTGGCCTCCACTCAAGACAACAACTTTCAATGTTTCAATTATAGAAGATAAATGAACCCCAGAAACCTGCTTTCAGCCAGCCTTGCTGGGACCTTGGGTCAATGGGAGCTGTGGTCAGACTGCAAACAGCCATCAGCCCCTTACCCAGGCTGGCCAGGCATTCCAGTAGAGACCCAAACCCTGAAGGGCTGTGGCCAGCATGGAGATGGCCCTCAGCCCCTCATCCAGGCACCCCAGTAGGGACACAAACCCTGAGGGGCTGTGGGCAGCCTGAAAATTGCCCCAGCCCCTCACTCAGGCTGACCACACCCCCATGGAGTAAGGGTCCCCACTGTGGGGCTTGGCCAGCCTGCCAACAGCCATCAGCCCCTCACCCAGGCTGGCCAGACACGCCAGCATGTGGACATCCCCTGGGGGGTCCCAGACTGGGACACAGGCTGAAGGACACTCCGCCCCGAGTGCACAAATTTTTGTGCACTAGGCCCCTAATATATATATATATATATATATATATATTTTTTTTTTTTTTTTTAAAGAGAGAGAAACATCATCAATTGACTGCCTCCTGTACATTCCTGCTTCCTATGGGCTCTTATCAAGCCCACAACTGGGCATGTACCCTGGCAAAGAATCAAACTAGAGACCTCCTGGTTCATGGCTCAATGTTCAACCACTGAGCAACACTGGATGGGCTCAATGCCAACCTTTAAAGGAAAAGAAACTGAAGATAGAAAACTCAACTTTACTTGAATTATTTTTAAAAAGAAGAAAACTGTAAATATGAGTTTTACATAACTCCAATAAAACAACTTCAGGCCTGCAATTAATAGCAGTCATTTGGGTTGCACTACCTAGGAAAATGCCACAAAAAAATGAAGTAGTAATTCTGGGAAGCGTTCAGACCTTATAAACTGAAAATCCCATTCTCATTGTGAAGCTTTAAGTCACCGCCAACAAACTAGCAGCTCACCCTACGGCTGATGGTTTTCAGATATATTTGAAATGGCAGACTTGCCTCCTACTCAGCTAGGAAAGCAAAATGCCATCTTATTGTGGCAGAATGAAAGGGAATCTTTCACTTGAAAACAAAGAGAAATCTTCAATATAAAAGAGAGATATGAAAAAATGTAAAAAAGATAAACAGGGCAATTTTGAAGTCTAACACATTGTATCCTTATACACGAAGCAACTTCTAGTTTAAACAATGCTTCTTTGAAAAAGACAGATTGGAGTCTGAAGGATATAAAGAGGAGTGAAACAGATTTTCTGCCAAAGAACTCACGAACTAACTAGAGAGATAGATAAATCTCTCTCATTCAAATATCATGAAGGCTAAACAGGGTGCTTTTTGAACCTAGAAAAGAGAAATCTAACTGAATTTGGGACCATGGGGAGAATTTCCCCAGAGGATAATATGAGATGCATCAAATAAGAGACTAGGAAATAACGGGGCAGATTCATTAATAATATACTGTGGACTTATACTTTGACTCATTTATGTTCTAATACCTTAATATAAATTATCTGAATTTACATTTTGAGGTAGGCATTGCAATTATCCTTTTCAAAAACAAACAGGTTAAATAACTTGCCTAAGAAACCAACTAATAATGTATGGAGGTTCCCCAATCTATGCTATATAATAGGCCATTTTCTAGGGACTCTCCACCAGACCCTTGGGCATGGTGAACACACAGTACAATATACAGGTGATGAATTATAGAATTGTACACCTGAAACCTTTATGGTTTTATTAACCAATGTCACCTCAATAAATTCAATTTTAAAAAGGTGAAAACATCTGTATCTTAGAACTGATTTTATGGTAAAGAAAAATGAGGCTCAGAGAGGTATGGTACGTCTCTTCCCAGGGCCACATAGGGTATGTAAAGAATTAGTAAGTAGAACGATGATTAGCTGACTCCATAATTGTTATTTTCACCACTATAGCAATGGTTCACAAAGTAACCAGACCAACCGCATCAGTATTATCTTGAAACTTGGTAAAAATGTAAACTAGCAGGCCCCACCAAAGACCTTTGGAACCAGAATAGCTGAGAAATCCATCATTCTCTGTTTTTACAAGATTGCTAGATGCTTCTGAAACCAGGTAAAGTTTAAAAACTACTGTCTAGAGTCCACTACCTTCTTTGGAGAGAATCACTGATTACCGTTGCTTGCATTACAAAGCATGATATGCTTATTACTTTCATATAGAAAACCTGGAAGACATATAAAAGCAAATAAATGAAGTCCATAAAATTTTAAAAAGTGGTAATTAATTTAGATATGTGTCCTTCCTCTCTCTCTTATATATTTGAAATATTTTGGCCATCCAGTAGAATGGGGCTCATGGCAGAGTAAAAATATGTTTTGTTTAATCCAGATTGCACACTCTTTCGTTAAGTTAATGACATGATAAAGAATACTATTTTTCCATTTTTGTAGTATTTATCTTCTGTATACATGTTGACTCTTTTCTCAGGCTTTATTATTTTTTGTTTTATTTAAGAAAACTGAAATATTTCTTTCCCTTTCACATCATTTACAAAACTTCTTATATCATTTTTATGAAACTTCTTTCATAAGTTTGTAGCATAT
>PVJC01040047.1:0-15978 GCA_004026665.1 Murina feae
GCTAGCAGAGGGGGGCAGTGAGGGCCAACCTGGCCATCAGGGGTGGGGGAATTGGGGGCAACCAGGCATGTGGGGGGCAATGAGGGGCCACTAGGCTTGAGCAGGGCAGTTAGGAGTGACCAGGCTGGTGGGGGGCATTTAGGGGCAACCAGGATGGAAGGGGGGCAGTTAAGGGTGACCAGACTGGCAGAGGGTCAGTTAGGGGTGATAAGGCAGGCAGGCAGAGGTCATTAGGGCAATCAGGCAAGCAGGCAAGTGAGCGGTTAGGAGCCAGCAATTCCGGATTGTGAGATGGATGTCCGACTTCTGGACTTCCGGTTTAGGCCAGATCCTTAGGATTATGCCTAAACTGGCAGTCGGACATCCCCTGAAGGTCCCAGTTTGGAGAGGATGCAGGCTGGTCTGAGGGGACCCCTGCTCCCCCACCCATGCATGAATTTCATGCTCCGTGCCTCCAGTACAGTATGTAAAAACTTCTGGATGCAGTAAAAACTTCTGGATGAAGGGAAATTTATATTATTATAGACCTATCTCAGGAAAAAAACAATGCATCTTAAAAGAACTAGAAAAAGAACAAAAGCAACCCAAAGTCAGCAGAAGAAAGGAAATAATTAAAATTAGAGTAGAATTGAATGAAATAGAGAATAAAAAGTAGTAAAATAATATTTAGTTATAACAACAAAATGATTTAAAATAACAATATTTAATATGCTAATCAGTGGAGATTTACATTAATTATAAAACTTTGGAGAATACCAAGTTTGCCATATTTATAGATACGTTGGAGAAAATATTTTACACTTCAAGTAATTTATTATGTGTATTAGTGCTAATGTGGACTTCTTGTGAGTATGGCAGGATGAGCTAAATTACACGGATTGATTCTCTTATTAAAAACACAAAATATTGGTCACTTTCTAAATAACATTATTTATTTTAAATAATATAGAAGTAGAAAATATAAATAAGTACACCTCAGCTGTCAAAAATCAGATGAGATGAGCACACATTGAAGCTAAGTAGCTCACAAAAAATCAACAGGCAAAAAGACATTGATTGTGGAGTTGAGATTTTAATTACAAAGTGATGACAGGAGATTAATTCCTAAACTCTTGACAAAATGGAAAGCTAAAACTGAGCTTGCAACTGAGCTAACTGTATAAAAGCAGAAATGCAAATCTCTTCACACCTTGAAACATAGATTAAGCATTTTATTTTTGTAACTCAAATTTAAAAATTTTAAATATTATTTAACTCCAAATTTAATCTCTCCAGTTGTATGGTACTGTTGGAATTTTAAACCCTAATGATTAATCATTAATGTATCATTTTTGCTCAACATTTATACATGAACAGTCTTGTACTTTATTTTCACTAACATCATGAGTTTGCCAGTTATTTATTTGAAATTTCACATTTAGAAATATTACCTCATCTTTATTCATTAATGTTAGTTAGTTACAGTAATTTTAAGGGCTATTCCTGGTGACTTATGGTAAGTAAGGTTGCTGAAGAAAAGTCTTTCGAGTAATCCATCTTGGTTTTTGTTTGTTTTGAAGATAGCTTTTAAAATTTTATTTATTTGAAGGAATTAATATGCATATTTATTGTTATTCATCTTAACTAGCATGTATGTTTATTATGAATTTTAATCATTTGAAGATGACTCATTTTTCAATTATAAGAAATTATTTATTCTTAGATTTTAAATATTGTTTTTACAGATTATCATCTTTTTAAAAGAATACTATTATGCACTGACTTTTTCTTTTATTTTGTAGTTCATTAAATTCTCTTTCATAATTCATACCTTTTAACACTTCTGCTCCTGATATGTGTGTTTTCCTTTGATTCATCTTCTAAAACACAAATTCAATTTTTGGATATATTTAGTGTAAGTGCTAATATATGTGGCAATTTTCTACTTATTTAATTATTTTTTATTTCAATATGCCTATTATACTTATGGTTGTCACTATTTCTTTTGTTTCATTTATATTTCAAACTTTCATATTTTATAAACTCTTTCAAATTTTAATATTGTTTCTTGTGTTTGGTAAGAAAATTATCCAAACTATAAGTGAGCTGAATTCATCTCCTGCAGTTTTCTTTATTTAGTAATTAGCTGCTGATAATGCAGATTGCTGCAAATGCAGTATTTTAAAAAAGTTAGTGGATAATCTGAGATATATGACATTTTATTCAAAGGAGATGGGGACATGTCATTTCCAAAACAGAGTTCTGGATAACAGTGCTTTTCAACTATGAAAGGCTTAGACTATTCATATTTAATTTATCTTCTAGTTGCTGTTATTATTATTTAGATTACTTATGCACCAAACTTTAAGTATCCTGCTTTAGAGTTCAGAAATCTGTAGAAGGCACTGTCTATAAATTAAGTAAGAGTCTAGGATGAAACATAATTTTGAAAGGCATTATAGAGAGTCAGAGAAGACTTAGCTAAAGGAACTAAGTTCTTATCTCAGGACCCTTTGTTTTTATTAATATAATTTGTTTTAAGGCAAGGTAAATATATATATATATCTCAAAAGGTAGGGTTTTATATAGAATTTATTGTCAGATTGGAAGAATTTGCCTATGGCTGTTCAGGTGTTTGGCCATTAGGAGGCAATAACATGTAGATTAAGATGCCCTGAGCTGTCTGGCAGCAAGCAATCATTTAATGCATTTTTTTTCAGGTTTGGGGAAATGCCCTCAGCTATTCCAAACAGGTGACAACATATGTGACTCAGCCCTTGTTGAGTCCCCAAGTTCCATCAACCTTTTGATGAAACTCTTGCAATTATGACATGCTGGAATTGGCTTCCGGTATCTTACTTTTCTTTGGTATTTTAAATTTAACAAGAATGTCTGTTTTAAGATTTTTAAATTTAATGGAAAGGATAGAGTTTTATTATGTTTCTTTAAATTGCTGTCATGCATTAAAGGAATAAGTCTGTAGTAAGGTTTTGGGGTGGGGGGGCAATAGTTTCTTGAGTCCCAATTTCAACGTTCAATAGCTTTTATGTGTATATGTCAGTAATGATATTTTAGTTTTGAATGGTGGACAATGGTGACAATGCAGGTTTGACCTTCTTTGGTTTGGTTCTGAGCAACCTGCAGTGACGTACAGCTGTTGACTGCTAGTATGGCAAGGCATTTTCACCATTTTTATTTTTAGAGTGTTTTTTATTTTGTTTTGTTTTGGGGGCCACTGCTATTTTGTGGTTGGAGTAATCTGGTCAGTTTTCTGGGGGGTATTTGTTGTTGTAGGAATCCGCATGGGCTTAGAGGAGTTTTCTGGAAATATGTAAACATACATTTGACCAAGGTTAATAAAGGAAATTTTTCTATAAATTAGATTTGGGATTTTTTCATTTTTGTCTAAACTACTTTTCTTTGGCTTATTTTGACACCATGTGTGTTTTTATGGGTGTCTTGCTATTTGCATTATAAATGAAAAATAATTTTTAAAGTAAAAAATTTCTTGATGTAATTTACTTACAGGGAATTATTTCTTTATTTTTTAATTTAAATATTATTAGAAGGCTTTTTGAAATTTTATAATGTAGTTTTGATCATTTTTAATTTTTTGTATAGAAATATGACTACTCTGGATTTATTGTATGTTAAGCAAGTTTATTATGAGATGAACCATTAGTAAAATTTAGTTAATATTTTAGGAATAGGTTCTTTTTTAGTATAATTAAATTTTTTGAATAATTATTCATATTAATTAGCCAATTTAAATTAATTTGAAATAAAGTTTACCTTTTAACTTTACTTGTTCAAGGTTATGGACAGCAAATGACATTAATTAAATATTTGCAATTAGTCTTTGAGTAATTTTACATTAGCTTTGTTTAAGGAGGCAAACACAAATCATTTACTTTTCTTTTTGAGACCTAATATATTGACTTTTAATTATATTTTTTAGATGTTTGAAGGAAAACCTTTTTAATTTTTTTCTGAGTAATTTTAAGCCATATTTAGAGAGTTTTAATTTTAAAAAATATTTGTCTTTCTTTTTTTATATTAAGTAACCTACAGGGTTGCTGCTTGAATATTGGGTCATGTGGCTGACTTTTTTAATATTATGTTTACCATTATGACTTTTTAAATATTATGTTGACTATTATTTATGATTAGATTTAATAGTTTAACAAAAAATTTCAGTTTATTCTGTAAATATTAGTGGGAGAGATATTAAAATTTAAAAAATATATATATTTATTAAGTTTAGAATTTACTTTTTAAGAGTATTTCCTTTGGCTTATCTGTATATATAGAGGGATTGTGGGAAATTTTAGTAATTTTTTATAGCCTTTAAAAGGATTCAATTGTTTATAAAAAATATTGGCTTCTCATATTACGTAATTTATATGAGAACTTGACTATATTTTAAAAAGTTAATTTATTAAGTAATTAAAGTATATTTCTTTATTAAAAAAGCAAAGTTAATAAATTTAGTAAACTTATATGCCTGCTTTATAATACCCAAATGTTGGCCTACCTCCAGCCTAATTAAAAAGCAGGAGGCTAGGGGCTTTTGTAATTAAAATTTTGTCTTAAAATTTTGCTGTTGGATTTCAAGAAATATTTTGTTACTTTATTTTACCCTCTTTAGAGGCCAAAATCTTTATAATATTTAATATATATGCATATAAGTAAATATAGTTATTAATTTTTATTTGATTAAAGTTTTTCATGTGATTTCAAGTATATTAGATTGGCTAAATTCAAAATATTTCCTTTAAAAAGAGAGAACAAATTCTTTGAATTACTCTGGGCCCTTGGAGTTTTTCAAAAATTATTCCTTGGTTATAGCCTTGAAATTTAACTTAGAAAGACCATTAAATATATAAATATATATGTATGATTTAAAGTTTATATATTTTTATAATTATTTTAAAAGATATTAATTAAATTTAAACTGGTTTTTATATTAAAAATTTGGTTGAGATTATAGAAATAATTTTTTTAAACTAGACCAATAAAATTTGGGTTGAAATTTTATTATACTTGGCATATTAATATACTTTAAATTATTCATTTTAGAGAAAATATAAAAATTATTATTTTAAAAATAAATTTTTATATTTTGTTATAAGTATGTAATTTTTAAAATTTAATTTGAACTTTAAATTTTTAGAGCTGGCAAGTTAAATATTTACCATTTTTTTAGATTAATAACATTTTTATATTTTGAAGAATAAATTTAAAAAATACAAGACATGATTAATAGATTTAATTATGTCCTTTAGATTTTTCATGAGGCAAATTTAGATTAATATTTTAGTAATTTATCATTATAAAATATCTAGATTTTTAATTTTATTATTTATTTAATTTAGCAAATCCAAAGTTTTGAGTTGCCAGCAGCTTTGGAAAACCACTTTTGAGGCTGACAAAACAGGTTTGAAGCCATTCAAATGCAAAATTGTCATATCATTTCCTTAGGGATTGCTGCTGGTGGGAAACTTTGGCCTACCTGCTTGTTTTGCTGGGGGAAGGGCAAATAGTCCCTTCCTCCATTAGAGAGGTGCAGCTAGCCTCCCCCCCCCATATTGAACTTTTATAATATTTTATTTATATATGTTTTAATAATTTTTGAGATTCAAATTCAATTATAATTATTTTAAGGCATTTTTGGGCAAATTTTTGTAAAAGAGACAATTTTACTGATTTTGGGGGCAACTTTTTTTTTTTTAAGTGGTCGCTGACCCTGACTACATAGTCAGGTGTTGAGCCACACCTATTTTTTTTAAATGTATTTTACTGATTTTTTGTAGAGAGGGAGAGAGCGAAATAGAAAGTTAGAAACATGGATGAGAGGGAAACATTAATCAGCTGCCTCCTGCACAGGCCCTTCTGGGGATGCACCCACAACCAAGGTACGTTCCCTTGACAGGAATCGACCTGGGACCTTTCAGTCTGCAGGCCAAGGCTCTATCCACTGAGCCAAACCAGTTAGGGCTTAATGTTAACTTTTGAAATCGGTTCATTAGCACTTTTAAAACTACTCTTTGTTATGGAAATTCCGATCTTGTTGCTTACAATCAGCTTGTATTTTTCTGTTTGGTTTCTTTCTGTCATTTTTCTGAGGAAACAACAGTCTTGATTTTTTTTATTTTGTAGCATTTGTAAAGAGATTTAGTTTAGCTCAACACTCTAAAGTTCGAATAGGACTGTGCACGCATTTGTTTTAAGTTAGCTTTTTTCTTTACACATGCACAGAAATTCCAGACACATTTTTAAATTTTGTAAAACTTTTAAGGCATTAGCTGGAAAAATAATGGCAATAACAAGACCTTTAAAAATAGCTTTCTCGGGAGGGGGCATCAATACAGTATTGCCACGTGTCTTCCTTCCCCCAACTTCTACTTGCTTTGGGGGAGATTTCAGGATTTTTTGTTTTGTTTTGTTTTGTTTTTTCAATTAAAGGCTTAATACTTAATAGGAAAAGACAGACTTTAAATTTTTTTCTATTTCACCTTCCAAAGTAATAACTAGTACTTAAGTTGATTTTTTGCCAAATTTTGCTTTTCCCAATGCATTTTTAGGTAATTTTTAAAGGAAGCATTAGGTAGTCTCCTGGGAGAAAGCTGACCACTTTCATCTTTTTAGCTGCCCAGTCTCTCCTCTCCAGGGGCAGAGGATCTGACAGCTTTTAAGAAATTATAGATTTTTGATCCTCAAAACAAATTTGGTATTTTATGATTTAAACAAGAAACTACATTGAAGATGACCACAACATTCTTTTTTCAGAATTTTAAAAAGTACTGTTTAATATTTCAATTTTTTTATAATTTTGCCTTTTAATCAAAATTTTTCCCATTATAATTTGATTTAAACAAAAAATATCACCCATGCACTTACGGATCTGTGGGCTTCCGAAGCTGACATGGATTTTACACACAGTTAATCTTACCACTATCATTGGTGCTGTTTTATCCACTCAGGCAAATACTTCTGCTCCAAATTGTCCCTGTTCAGATGCCAATTAACGCGGGTGTTTTGATCAGGCATCAAGAAGGTTTCAGAAATCTGTAGAAAGCATTGTGTGTAAATTAAATAAGACTCTAGAGATGAAACATAATTTTGAAAGGCCTTATAGGGAATCAGAGAAGACTTAGCTAAAGGAACTAAGTTCTCCTTGTCTCTGGACGCTTTGTTTTTATTAATGTAATTTGTTTTAAGGCAAGGTAGATTTACACATCAAAAGGTAGGGTTTCATATAGAATCTATTGTCAGAATGGAAGAATTTGCCTATGGCTGTTCAGGTGTTTGGCCATTAGGAAGCAATAACATGTAGATTAAGATGCCCTGAGCTGTCTGGCAGCAAGCAATCATTTAATGAATTTTTTTCAGGTTTGGGGAAATGCCCTCAGCTATTCCAAACAGGTGACAACATATGTGACTCAGCCCTTGTTGAGTCCCCAAGTTCCATCAACCTTTTGATGAAACTCTTGCAATTATGACATGCTGGAATTGGCTTCCAATAAGGCAGAGGCTTGCCCAGCCAATGTTGTTCAGTGGTTGAGCATCTTCCAGTGCCCCAAGAGGTCACCAGTTCGATTCCCTATAAGGACACATGCTTGGATTACTGACTCATTCCTCAATTGGAGGCCTATAGGAGGCATTTGATCGATGTTCTCTCTAATGGATGCATGGATGTTTCTATCTTTCTCTCCCCCTCCCTTACACTCTCTCTAAAAATCAATAAAAAACATATTTTTTTAATGAAAGAGGCTTACTTTGTTGTCACTTGGTATAGTTAATTGGCCAGAAGATGGCTTGTAATGGTTTTACACAAATGCTATTACAGTCAAACAAGTATGGACAAAAATGGGAGAATTCTGATTTCTGTCTTTTCCCTTATTCAACTAATAGCTACCTAAGTAGAAGGAAAGAAGGTATATATATTAAGGTTATCATCTATGTTTTCTTTGTTTTTAATTTGTCTCATTAATACACTTTTACTGAGATATTTCTAACTACAAGGCAAACTGAGGTACCAGGAAGAGACATAAGTGAACAAATCATAAAGCTTCTCAGTGTCCATATACTGAGAAAGACAGATATTTTGTTTGTAATTAAGTCTGGTAACTGTTTGATTACCTAATGCAAAGTTACTGCATGATTAAGGTATCACTATGACTTGAAGTTATAAGTGTCAAAGGTCTTCCTCCCCAGATTGATGTTTCAATGTAAAAATAAAATTTTGCCTTTTCTTACTATTCTGGAAGTTAATTACGGACAAATCTTGTGTTTTTTTGGTTTTGTTTTTCTCAGACCAGGATGCAGAACTAAATGGATGATTCACTTTGGAGAAAGTGGCATGAGAAATTTTCTTGGACTCAGAGAAAAATAATAATAGATGTTACTGACATTTATTGATCGTTTTGCTGATGTCAGTTACAGAGCTAAATGCCACATGTACATAATGAAAGAAATAGTTAAGAACCACCCAGTGTCTCATTGAGAGAAAGAGCACCCCTGGGATCTGAACTTTGGGACTTGACTATAAGGGCCTCTGTTCTTCAGAACACTGAAAGACTGAGAGGAACAAACTAACAAGAAAAAACTGCCTTAAAAAAAGCATTTTTTTTTTTAATTTAGAATTTTCTGATGACCAATAGATCTTTGATCAAATTAAAAAAAAAATAAGACACTTGCCCTCACTGGTTTGGCTCAGTGGATAGAGTGTTGGCTTGCAGACTGAAAGGTCCCAGGTTTGATTCCAGTCAAGGGCATGTACCTGGGTTGCAGGCACATTCCCAGTGAAAGGTGTGCAGGAGGCAGCTGATCGATGTTTCTCTCTCCTCGATGTTTCTAGTTCTCTATCCTTCTCCCTTCCTCTCTGTGAAAAATCAATAAAATATATTAAAAAAATAAGACACTAGAAAAATAAAACTAAAAAGATGTAAAATAGAAGCCCATAAATAAAATTATATTGTATTTATCAAAAAATATTTTACTGTATCAAAAGGCCAAGAAAGTGTATGATAATTTATCTTCATTTTTCAAATGATAAACATTTTTAAAATATCTTGTCAAGGACTTACAACAATTTATAAGCCAACATGAGTTCAGATATCTACCTTTTGAATAGTATTGTATTAAATTCATCTCACATAGTAAGGTTTGGTGTATTTTTTAAATATATATATGTGTATGTGTATATCTATATAATAAAGAGGTAACATGCAAATTGTCCATTAGGGCATCACAGTAATGACCTTCCAACAGGTTGCACATGCAGCAGGGGGACTTGCATGAGGCTCGCTTCCCACTGCTTTCTCCATCCATCCATCCATTCATCTGCCCGGTCCCACCTGAGCAGGGGCTCTCATCCTTGGCTTTACGCCCACCGAGTACAAGCACGAGCACACCCATCACCTGTGGATTCGAGATGGGAGCGGACGGAGAGCCACTCGAGCTGTGGGAGCGGGCATGCCGAGGGACAGGAAAGGCCTCTGTGTCACCCCCCCCAACTCAATTTGACACAATGGAAGAAAAGCCACACACACACACACACACACATGTGCGTGCATGTAACGCAGCAGTCCCTGCGATGGATGCCAGTCCAGCCCAGTGGGACCCTTTCCTGACTTGGAGGGGGGAGGCATAGGCCATGGTCAGCCAGACACAGCTGCATCATCACTTGGCCCCTCAAAGCTGGTGGGAGAGGGGCCTGAGTGCCCAAACAGAGGCGGCCACAGGTCTCAGAGAGGAAAGAAATCAGTACTGAGACAGGACGAAAAACATGGAATTTTTAATTAGCCTGTAAAAAGAGTAGAAGAGTGGGGGTGGTGATGGCAAAGAAGGGAAGGAGAGAGGAAAGAACTTTATAAAGGAGTCAGTGGACAGCAGAGTTAAAGAAGGAAAGAGGATGTATGAGTGAACTGTAGGAGCTATAGTGAAAGTCAAGTATAGTTGTGTACTGGGGACAGGTTTTAAAAGTAGGAGTCAGAAAAGAAAATAGATAAATGATAGTGTATAATTAGGCAGATAAATAGATAGGTATTAAAACAATGGAAGTAAGTAGAGAAAAATGTATGGGAAAAGTAGGATGAGAGAGAAAGAGAGAGGGAGGAAAAGACTTAAAGGGGAGCCAGTAGAACTTAAAAGGAGAATGGGAAGAAGGAATAAATGGGGGAGGGAGCAAAACAGGTCTAAGGCAGGAAGTGAAGAAAAAAATTAAGGTGGGAAAGAAGAAAAAAGGGAGTGAGGGCAGTGGTAAAGATAAAGGAAAGAAGGAAAATGAGCAGGAAGGGTGGGTAGGAGAAAGGTGGGAAGAAGGATGATGAAACAGAAGTAGGAAATAGGAGGAAAGAAAAGTTTATAAATGATGAGTCAGTAGAAAAAAGTGTTACATAGGAAGAGAGAAAAATTGTATGAGAGGGAGAAGCCAATAAGGAAGTCAAATACAATTATGTGTAAAGGGGATAAGATTTAAAAAAAAAAGTTAATAGCGGTGACCAGG
This sequence comes from Murina feae, assembly GCA_004026665.1. NCBI lineage: Eukaryota > Metazoa > Chordata > Mammalia > Chiroptera > Vespertilionidae > Murina > Murina feae. The sequence goes on from PVJC01040047.1 coordinate 10,490, forward strand.
CCGGCAGAGGTGGACAGTTAGGGGTGACCAGGCTGGCAGGGGAGGGCAGTTAGGGGAATCAAGCTAGCAGTGGAGAGCAGTTAGGGGGATCAGGCAGGCAGGAAGGTGAGCAGTTAGTAGCCAGAGGTCACGGATTGTAAGAGGGATGTCCAACTGCCAGTTTAGGCCCAATGTCTGTGGGACTGGGCCTAAACTGGCAGTTGGACATCCCCTGAGGGCTCTCTGATTGGAGAAGGTGCAGGCTGGGCTGAGGGACCCCCTCCATGCACAAATTTTGTGCACTGGGCCTCTAGTGTATAAATAAGTATATTTTTATTGATTTTAAAGAGAGAGGAGGGACAGGGAGATAGAGAAAAAAATAACATTGATTAGCTGCCTCCTGTTTCCCTCCAACCAGGAATCCAATCCAAAACCCAGACACTACCCCAACTGGAAACCTCTCAGTGCCTGGGATAAAGCTCAACCAACTGAGCCACACTGGCCAGGGATGGACTTTAATTTTATATATATATATATATATATATATATATATATATATATATATATATATATATATAATTTTTCCCCCTGTTGGAGATAAGCTGAGAGGTGAGAATCAAGAAAAATATAATTTTTTTGAGCCTGAAGATAAAAAGATCTATATATTCTATATATAAACATTTTACTAATTATAAAGAATTGGCATTTTCTACATTGATTTCCTTTTTTGATATCACTTAGGCCCAAATAAAGGTAAATTGGAAAAAGTCAATCAACACTAAGCTAAGTAAAATAAAGGAAAGGGTTATTTGTAGTATTGTTTTATGCATGCTTTTAAATACACCTACACTTGAAACAAAGTTATAAGGGCTAAAGAAACTTATTCTTCTGACCAGACACTGTGGGGGGAGAGGCAAAATCAAATGTGTATAAATCATTATAAAAGGCCAAGAGGAGTCACGACCAAAATGACTAAACGACCGATCACCAGGAATTGCATGGAGCACCTCTCTGTCCCTCCCCCCCAGCTGCCATGGGACTGGCCTCTGGGAACCTCTCCCCAGTTCGCAGGTACCAGGGAACCAGAGCCATGCTGCCATCGGACTGGCCTCTTGGGTCCTCCCCCCCAGCCCAGGTTCCAGTGAACTGGTGCCATGCAGCAATGGGACTGGTCCCTTGGTCCCTCTCCAACCCCCACCTGCAGGCTTGGGGGAACGGGAGTTGTCATCGGAGAATCTTGGTCCTCCCCACAGCTGCAGGCTCTGGGAACCAATGAATGCATAAATAAGTGGAACAGCAAATCAATGTTTCACTTTCTTTCCTCTTTCTGCTCTCTATCTAAAAATCAATTTTAATAAAGCTTTGCATATATTAAATGGTAATGATAGTTTGTTTTTTTTTTAATGAGTAAGAATTGAAATCATATTATAAAGAGCTGAGAAGGAGAGGATGGGCACTAAATATTAAGACTAAATCTCTGAATATATATTTGGTATAACATTGACTCATCATTAAAATTTTATGTGATTGGCATTTTACAAGTAGTGCGGAGGAAAAGGCTCTGGGAAAAGAACAAAGTGGCAGCAGCCCGATGCCGGAACAAGAAGAAGGAGCAGAAGGCATTTCTGCAGCGGGAATTGGAGTGGCTGGAGCTCATGAACGTGGAGCCGAAAACCCAAGATGGAGAAGCTGAAGCAGGAGCGGCAGCCGCTCATCCTGATGCTCAGCCGGCATCGCCCCACCTGCATCATCAGAAGGCAACCCACCGCTGGAGCAGCTCGAGAAGAAGTGACCATGGGCTGGGAGGTGGAGGAGGAGATGGAGAGAGAGAGGAAGAGGAGGGTCCCAAAGGCTCTTCCTTGCTGCATGAAAAACTCATCAATGAGGTTCAGCATAGCGAGCATGGGCCAGGCTTTTTTGTGAAACTCAGATCAGCCACACCAGGGGAAGAAACCCAGGCTGATGAAACCCAGGACCAAGCGCTGAGACCAAAGTAGTCCTGAGGGAGGGCTGTTCTGCCTGGGGTCAGGCTTTCAAGAGGCAGAACAGAGGCTCTGGTCTGGAGAGATGCACAACCAGGCAGCTGTGGGCACTTCTCCGGCCCCTCCGCCAGGGTACCCACCCAAAGGACCTCAGAGCAGCCAGGAAAAGCCATGAGTTGCAACCAAAATTAGGCTGAGTATGGGACTCAGAGTGAAACTGCCATCTGCCTGCCCCCAGCCCTGCCCCTGACCCTGATCCTGATGCGAGGCTGGAGCCCGGCACAGTGCCAGGCCCTGCGGTGCCCAACCACCGTGGTCCAGCTCAGTCCTGCACAGGATGGCAGCCAGGACGCACCCTTCCTGGCCCTGCTGGAGTTGCTTGGGCATGAGGCACGCGAGCCCTTCCAAAGCACATACTGAATATTTACAGACGGGCTATCCTGGCAGGGCTTTCAATGTACATGATTTTTATACTTTCTTTTTTTTTTAAATATTTTTTACCAAAAAAAAAAAAAAAAAAAAAGGTTTTATACAAACAATATTTAAATGAATTTCCATAATCATTCGATGTGATACAGTATAAATATGCCATGGTTTGCTTGTTATGAACAAATATTCAGCAGTTATCACCGTAGCGTGTAACTTCTAAGTACTGTAGTCTCTGGGTGTTGGGAGTAGCAGGGGTGGGGTGAATTGCATTTCCATCCTGGTAAACCCTTCATAGTAACTTAATTTCAAATAATATATAGTAAATATTTAGGATAGTCTAATACTGCTTTGTGAAAATGACTGGTAAGAATAATTACATGAAACAATTGGGTAGTATAAAAGATTATGATGATAAAAGCACTTTTAAAAATAAAGTATTTATGGTAAAATTGAGTAAAGTATCAAGAGCTTCGATATAACCCCTCTACTCTTCAGCCCTCTCACCACCCACAGTCTCCCTATGATTGACATGTTGTGTTTGTTAAAACTGATAAGCCAATATGGAAATGTTATTATTAACTAATACGTTAGTCTTCATTCCCTGTGTTGTACAGTTCTATGAGATGTCTTGTATCCATTATTTTGATATCATATAGAACAGTTTTCTTGCCTTAAAAAGCTCCTATGTTCCACCTATTTATCTCTGCTCTCCTTACATTTTTTCCCATCTCCCAGCAACCACAGATCCTTAAACTGTCTCGATAGATTTTCTCTTTCCAAAATGTCATATAATTGGAATTGACCAGCGTTGCCTGAATATTCTTCTCAGCTTAGCTATAATTTAGATGGTTTTTTTTCTCACTATTACCACCTAAACTTCCTTTTCTTAGGGCATTTACTTTAGATAACCTGTAATTATACATTCTTTCTCTTCCCTTTTGAAATGTATGTACATTTTTTTCCCAGGCACTAGCCAGTTTTACAAACCCAGGGATGCTTTATTCAAGGTCTTGTAACTACCTCTTTGAAATTTAAATATGGTAGAAGATAGCAACCTTATCCTCTAGTCTCTGTGCCAGACTAAGCGTCTGACCTCCATGGGCACCAATTATCAGACACTGATGGCATAATGAAAGGGAAAATGCTTTGATCAGAAATAACTTTTCCTCCAGAGTAACTCGATGTGCTCTGAACATCTCATCAATCTCTCCTCAACTTTCTTCAGTTGAGGAGACAGCCTCTGTGCCTAACACCCCTGCTGACTTTGTTTCAGTGGAAGTGAGTTGTCTCTCTCCTCTTTGGAAAGAGTCCTGAATAAATTCATCCTGCCTGTTTAGTTTTGTCCAGTGCAAATTTTACATTGACAGGAAAATAAAATAGGCAGTTTTTCAGAATTTTTTTCTTTCACATAACCATACGCACTTAAGGTTCCTTCATGGTTTTTGTTTGCTTGTTGTTTTGTATGTGACTTGATATTCTTTTATTATAATACTAGGGGCCCAGTGCACAAAAATTTGTGCACTTGGTGAGGGGAGGAAGGGGTCCCTTATCCTGGCCTGTGCCCTCTCACAGTCTGGGACCCCTGGGGGGGATGTCCACCTGCTGGCATGCATGGCCAGCCTGGTTGAGGGGCTGAGGGCTCTTTTCAGGCTGCCCACAGGCCCCTCAGGGTTCATGCACTGGGGGGTGGGATGGCTGGGGAGTGCAGGCGTGGATGTTTCCAGCTGGATGGCTTACCATCGCACATACCTGATGGGCCTCCACCGCTGAGGGGACACACCTGATGCAGAGCTGGGTGGCAGGCCAGGGGGTGGACGCTTGTGCATGGTCCCTTGGGGGGGCCTTGCTGCTGAGCGGACACACCGGGGGTGGAGCCAGGCACACACTTGCACACGTCCCACGGAGGCCTCCAGGGTGGAGCCAGGTGGCTGGACCTGTGGCAGACACTCTGCACAGGGGCGGAGGATGCTCGGGCATGACCCCGAGGGGGTACCCCCCTCAAGCCCCCGCCACTGAGCCTCTGAGGTCGTGTGGGCCCAATTGCTCTATTCCCAGGCCTCACAGGGCCAGGCCAGGCTGCCAGCTCCCGGCCTTGCGGCTGCTCACCACCCTCTGGAACCACCGCAGGCACAATTGCCCTATTGCCAGCCCCAGCCTCAGGGCCGGGCAGGCTCCCACCCGAGGCTGCCCAGAACCAACCACTGGCGTGATCTCTCTATTCCCAGCCCCATCTCTCTATTGCCAGCCCCGGCTGCAGGGCCGGGGGCTTGGGCGGCCGCCCGGCCCTGCATCCACCCGCCACTGCCCGGAACCGGCCGCCAGAGCATGCGAGGGTGGAGCCTCTGCCCTCAAGTGCCCCGGCGCAATCGCTCTGTTGCCGGCCCGGGTCTCCGCCATCTTGGCTGGGCTAATTTGCATATCATTGTTCTGATTGGCTGTTGGGCGTCCCAAAGAAACGGTCAATTTTAATATTTCGTTTTTATTAGTTAGGACTAGGGCCCCAGTGCACAAAAATTTGTGCACTCAGGAGGTCCATCAGCCCGACCTGTGCCCTCTCACAGTCTGGAATTCCTCTGGGGATATCCACCTGCTGGTGTGCCTGGTCAGCCTGGGTGAGGGGCTGATGGTTGTTTGCAGGCTGGCCAAACCCCCCAGTGTGGATCCTCACCCCACTGGGGTGTGGCCAGCCTGGGTGATGGGTTGAGGGCCATTTTCAGGTTGCCCACAGTCCCTTCAGGTTTTGGGTCCCTACTGGGGTACCTGGCCAGCCTGGGTGAGGGGCTGATGGCTGTTTGCAGGCTGGCCAAGCCCCCCAGTAATGTCCCTCACCCCATTGGGGTGTGGCCAGCCTGGGTGAGGGGCTGATGGCTGTTTGCAGGCTGGCCAAGCCCCCCAGTAATGTCCCTCACCCCATTGGGTTGTGGCCAGCATGGGTGATGGGCTGATGGCTGTTTTCAGAATTTCAGGCTGCCCACAGCTCCCATTGACCCAATGTCCCAGCAAGGCTGGCTGGACACAGGTTTCTGGGGTTTGTTTATCTTCTATAATTGATACACTGTTCCTTTAAGCCAGGGCCTAGTAAGGAAACCTCCTCTGCTT
>PVJC01040048.1:0-15972 GCA_004026665.1 Murina feae
CTCCAAGCCTCAGATGTGGCTGGGGGCAGGTCCCCCGTGGCCACACACACACACACACATACACACACAGAAGGCGCCTGGCAGACTGGAGCCATCATAGGACATCCACTGAGGGGTCCCAGACTGTGAGAGGGCACAGGCCGGGCTGAGGGACTCCCTGCACCCCGAGTGCACAAATTTTTGTGCACCGGGCCCCTAGTAAGTATAAATGAAGCTTGATGCCATGTTATTCTATACTCATATCCATCAGTGTATTAAGGCTTAAGTAAATTATCAAGTTACACATAGGAGTGATGAATAGTGCTCTCACAAAAGAATGAACATTTGGGAGAAATATCCAAGGATTTTCTCAGATAGAGTTTATCTCTTGAAACAAGGGGGCAGAAATTTTATGTAGGTTTGGAACTGGGGATACTACTGGTCAATTATTAGTATACTAGAGGCCTGGTGCACAAAAATTTGTGCACTTGGGGGGATTCCTCAGCCCGGCCTGTGCCCTCTCATAGTCTGGGACCCCTCAGGAGATGTCAACCTGCTGGCTTAGGCCTGTTCCCCAGGTGATTGGGCCTAAGCTGGCAGTCAGACATCCCTCTGGCAGCCCAGGAGCCCTCAGGGGATGTCCACTTGCCATTGGAGAGCAGGCCTAAGCTGCAGTCAGACATCCTTAGCACTGTTGAGGAGGCAGAAGAGGCTCCCACCACCACCACTGTATTGGCAGCCATCAGCCTGGCTTGTGGCTAAGCAGAGCTCCCCTGTGGGAGTGTACTGACCACCAGGGGCAGCTCATGCATTGAGCGTCTGTCCCTCGTGGTCAGTGTGTGTTATAGTGACCAGTCATTCCCAGTGGTTCTACTGTTAGGGTTAATTTGCATATTACCCTTTTATTATATAGGATAGAGACCTGGTGCATGGGTAGGGGATGGCTGATTTGCCCTGAAGGGTGTCCCGGATCAGGGTGGAGTCCCCTCTGGGGTGTCTGGCCAGCCTGGATGAGGGACTGAGAGCCGTTTTCAGGCTGGCCACAACCCCTTTAGGGTGGGGGTCTTGCTGAGGTGCCTGGTCAGCCTGGGTGTGTGGCAGATGGCTGTTTGCAGGCTGGCCACAGCCCTTTCAGGGTAGGGGGTCCTGCTGGGGTGCCTGGCCAGACTGGATGAGGGGCTGATGGTTGTTTGCAGGCTGGCCAAGCCTCTCCAGCTGGAACCCTCACTCCATGAGGGTGGGGCCATACTGGGTGAGGGGCTGATGGCTGTTTGCAAGTTGTCCACAGTCCCTTCAGGACAGGGGTTCCTGCTGGCATGCCTGGTCAGCCTGGGTGAGTGGCTGATGGCTGTTTGCAGGCTGGCCACAGCCCCTTTGGGGTGAGGGGTCCTGCTGGGGTGCCTTTTCAGCCTGGGTGAGGGGCTGATGGCTGTTTGCAGCCTGGGAATAGCCCCTTTACAGTGGGGGGTCCTGATGGGGTGCCTGGCTAACCTGGGTGAGGGGCTGAAGGCCATTTACAGGCTGACCATGCCCCCTAGCAGGGACCCTCACCCCATGAGGGTGTGGCCATCCTGGGTGAGGGGATGATGGCTATTTGCAGGCTGGCCACACCCCCTAGCCACCCAAGCTCCCAGTGTGGCTGGCTGGAAGCAGATATCTGGGGTTTATTTATCTACTATAATTGAAACTTTGTTGCCTTAAGCAGAGGCCACAGCCTGCTTGGGAAGGCAGCTTCCTCCATTGCTGGGGCAACGAAGCTTCTGTTGGCTCTAGCTCCATGGCTGCTGGCCGCCATGTTGTTTGGGTTAATTTGCATATAGTCATTCTGATTGGCTGGTGAGCATGGCTTGGGATGTAGCGGAGTGACACAATTAGCATATTACTCTTTTACTAGATTAGATAGGACATTTCTATGCTAAAGGTAGCAAGCTAATGAGTTGAGCCGTACATTTTATTTTCCTTTTTCAGCTTCCCGAGTGTTTGCATGTCATGGTCTATCATACAGAAGATGGCTCATGTGGGTGTGAATGTCAGGTGAACTGCCATGGGGTAGAACAAATGTTGAATCCATGTGTCAAGTCATCCTTCATTCCTGAAGGAGACAAGTCAAAGAAACAGCCTTGGAATACTCATTCAATAATAATGGTAATAAGCTCATATTGACACTACTCTTTGGCATCAAACTTAGATATGCTGAAAATTATGTCTTACATGTGGGCAATTCCTTTACAATTTCCTTGGATAATTAGAAATTTAAATATGTAAATCAGCAAGTCATTTGTAAAGCTCTAAATATCTGGGAAGAATATGCACGCAATCACCTGACTGTGTAATTTTTAAAATTCATAATGTATTTACTGGGTGGCTCCCCACTCATCTTGATTCAGGGTACTTTAGTGCCTCTTCCTTCTGAAAAAGCATTCTTCCATCAGCCTTGCTTTTCCTCCTGTAGGCTGACAGAGAACAGCGGAACAGTCAACACACAATACCACTGATTGTAAAGAGCTAATGAAGGTGGCAATTTTATAACATCCTGGGCATTTAGATGAGAGTGATGAAGGAGATCCTTAGCCAGAGGTATGTTGTCATAGGGAGGTAGTCACTGCCAGAAAGAGTGAACATAGATAGAGAAAATTATGACACCTTAGAATAATGTAGTTGAGTAGGATGTTGTGTAATAATGGAGATGTTTTATATCTGCACTGTCCAACTGGGTGGCCACTCAGTTTACATGTAGTTATGAGAACTTTAAATGTGGCTAGTGAAATTGAGGAAATATTTTTAGATTTTACCTACTTTTAATTAATTAAAATTTAAATACTTGTGGCTAATTGCTATTGTATTGGACAGAACAGTCACAGAAGACAGACAAGCAATAGGGACATTATCTATTATCTGACATGTATATCTCATTATCAGCCTGCAAATTTGAAAAATATATTTTTTTAAGATTTCTGTCCCTTCACATAAAACAATTAACATTAAAACAATCAAAAACTTATAATTTTCTTGTTCTTCTTATATTATATTACATATTCTAGTTTCCTCTTATATCACCTATGAAAATACTTTATAATATCTCTTTATAACTCTTATTGAAATGTAATTATTTTCTTAATATAAATCTGTTAATATCAAGACCATAATTAAATAGTTAGACTGTCATTTTTTTATCATCTTAGCTAGCATTTAATTTCCATTACATTAGTGAAATGTGTTTACACACTCTCCATCCCCAATGCCTAGAAGAATGCTGTGACCATATTTTCCACTCAGTGTTGGCATGCCAAGAAGTAACATGGATTTTTGTAAATTAAATTAAAATTTATTTTTCCTACCCATAAAGGAGACATTCTATATTCAAACCTTTCTAAAAACCTTTTGAAATATCATTGCAATCATAAAATAATTAATCACTAACTCATGTAGATCAAATTTTAATAATAAATATATTTATCTATATTTTGTGTCATTGTCCTAAAAATACACAGTTGAAGGACAGGTTTCAGTTTGCTAATTTTTCACACTCTAAGTGGATATGACATAGCACATGTTTCCCTCTCTATATATTTTATTTAAAGAAAATGCAAATTGTTTATTGGCTTATGTGAATAAAATATTAATAGGAGATGCCCTGGCCAGTTTTGCTCAGTGGATAGAGCGTCAGCCTGCAGACTCAAGGGTCCCAGGTTTGATTCTGGTCAAGGACATGTACCTTGGTTGCAGGCACATCCCCAGTAGGGGGTGTGCAGGAGGCAGCTGATCGATGTTTCTATCTCTCTATCTCTCTCCCTTCCTCTCTGTAAAAAATCAATAAAATATCTTTTAAAAATATTAATAGGGTGCTCATTTCAGCTGTGTAAAATAAAAATAAGATAACAAATACTCATGGATTACTTCATATGATCTTGCTAGATGACTAAAGGGTACTTATTCAGTGGTATCCTTTAGTCAGCTAACGAGGTAAGTATTTGTACAGGGCTTATCTTATTGTAATTCAGTGGGGATTTTTTTTAATTCTTGTTTTATTTTGATAAATTGGACTTTATCAACATTAAAGTATTTGACTATTAAAAGACTTGTTGAGAGTATGAGATAAGCAGTATCTCATGAGAGTACGTGTACGGGTAAGCGGTAGCACTGGAGAGAGCCTGTGCATACTGCTTAAGTATTTTACAATTTTAATTGATTGAACTTCCTTGCATTGTTCAACCACCAGAGACTGTAGTTTAAACATTCCCATAATCTGACTTCATGTGATGAAGATAATATAGGTACTGGTTCAAATTTGACATTTTGGCATGTAACTTCATTCCACTGTGTTTACTCATTTAAAAAAATATGTTTTTAATCTCCAAAAAATTTTACTTTTAAGAATTGTTCTTATAGAAAAAAGATGAAATTCTGTGTATTTTGCACAAGATTATATTCTTATGAGAGTTTAATTTTCTCACCTCAGCAAAGGTTTTTGCTATACTTTTTTAGATGTAATATATGTGTTACTGCCCTGGACGAATATTTCATATTCTATTGTAACTTATCCTGGTGAAAAGCCATTGGTACAACTGGAATCTACAATAAAATATTTTATTTATATGGAGTAACTGTGGTTAATTCATTTATAATTCACTCACCATGTGAAACATAGTGACAATTCTTTTAAAATATTCTACATACTTCTTTCTTTTGAAGCTTTAATAGTACACGAGTTACATTCATTATTATAAAATGCTACAACCTTAAAAACCCTCAGGGCATTTTCTAGCGGAACTCTTTAATTTTAAAAATGTCTAGAGATGTTAAGCAACTTGCTTATGGTCATAATATTAGTCATAGGCAGAGTTGAGACTTAGAATTCAAGTTTTCTGACATCTATTTCTGAGCTAATCCTATTTCATGTCGCTTTTAGAAATTGAAAATTGGTTTATTACATAATAATGTAAGTTAAATGTTTCATTCTATATTTTTCAGGGTCAAAATGTTTTTGGACTTGATGTAATTGAAACTCCAGAAGGAGACAAGATGCCACAACTGATTGTTCAGAAGGAGTTAGATAGAGAAGAGAAGGATACATATGTAATGAAAGTAAAGGTTGAAGATGGTGGCTTTCCTCAAAAATCCAGTACTGCCATTTTGCAAATAAGTATTGCTGATATAAATGATAACCACCCAGTTTTCACGGAGAGTGAAATTGAAGTAAGTATACCAGAAAATGCTCCTGTAGGTACTTCAGTGACACAGCTCCATGCCACAGACGCCGACATAGGTGAAAATGCCAAAATTAACTTCTATTTCAGCAATCTAGTTTCCAACATAGCCAAGAGGCTGTTTCACCTCAACTCCTCCACTGGACTTATCACAATCAAAGAACCCCTGGATAGGGAGGAATCACCAAACCACAAGTTACTGGTTTTGGCAAGTGATGGTGGGTTGATGCCAGCAAGAGCAATGGTGCTAGTCAATGTTACAGATATCAATGATAATGTCCCAGCAATCGATATAAGATATATCATCAATCCAATCAATGGCACTGTAGTTCTTTCAGAAAATGCCTCACTCAATACAAAAATTGCTCTCATAACTGTCACAGATAAAGATGCTGACCATAATGGTAGGGTGACATGCTTCACAGATCATGATGTCCCTTTCCGATTAAGGCCAGTATTTAGTAACCAGTTCCTCCTGGAGACGGCTGCATTTCTTGACTATGAGTCCACCAAAGAATATGCCATTAAATTACTGGCCGCAGATGCTGGAAAACCTCCATTGAATCAGTCATCCATGCTCCTTATCAAAATAAAAGATGAAAATGACAATGCTCCCATTTTTACCCAGCCTTTCATAAGTACTTCCGTTCCTGAGAATAACTCTCCTGGCTCCCAGTTGACAAAAATAAGTGCGACGGATGCAGACACTGGACGTAATGCTGAAATCAGTTACCTGTTAGGCGATGATGCTCCATCTGAATTCAACCTGGATCAGCGTACAGGCATTCTGACTGCAATGAAGAAACTGGATAGAGAAAAACAGGAAAAATATTACTTTACAGTTCTGGCAAAAGATAACGGGATTCCACCCTTAATAACCAATGTCACAGTCTTAGTGACAGTTCTTGATCAAAATGACAATAGTCCAATTTTCACACACAATGAATACAATTTCTATGTCCCAGAAAACCTTTCTAGACATGGCACAGTAGGACTAATCACTGTAACTGATCCTGATTATGGAGAAAATTCTGCAGTTACTCTCTCTATTTTAGATGTGAATGATGACTTCACCATTGATTCACAGACTGGTGTCATTCGACCAAATATTTCATTTGATAGAGAAAACCAAGAGTCTTATACTTTCTATGTAAAGGCGGAGGATGGTGGTAGGGTATCACGTTCTTCAACTGCCAAAGTGACCATAAATGTGGTTGATGTCAATGACAACAAACCAGTTTTTCTTGTCCCTTCTTCCAACTACTCCTATGAATTGGTTCTACCATCCACTGATCCAGGCACAGTGGTCTTCACAGTAGTTGCTATTGACAATGACACTGGCATGAATGCAGAGCTTCAGTATAGCATTGTAGGAGGAAACACAAGAGGTCTGTTTATAATCAACCAAACAACAGGCAACATTACAATGAAGGAGAAATGTATTTTAGCAGACCTGGGTTTACACAGACTGGTAGTCAAAGCTAATGACTTAGGGCAACCTGATTCTCTCTTCAGTGTTGTAAGAGTTAATCTATTTGTGAATGAGTCAGTAACTAATGCTACACTGATTCATGAACTGGTGCACAGGAATACTGAAACATCAGTAACCCAAAATATTGAGACAACTGATCCATCCTCCCCAACCACTGACTATGTCAAGATCATGGTTGCCATTGTTGCTGGCACCATAACTGTCATCCTTGTTATTTTTATCACTGCTGTCATAAGATGCTGCCAATCACCGCACCTTAAGGCTGCTCAGAAAAACAAGCAGAATTCTGAATGGGTTACTCCAAACCCAGAAAATCGGCAGATGATAATGATGAAGAAAAAGAAGAAGAAGAAGAAGAAGAAGAAGAAGAAGAAGCATGTCCCTAAGAACTTGCTGCTTAACTTTGTCACTATTGAGGAAACGAAGGCAGATAATGCTGACAATGATGGAAACAGCATCACACTAGACCTTCCCATTGAGCTGGAAGAGCAAACCATGTGCAAGTACAACTGGGGCACTACACCTACTACTTTCAAGCCTGACAGCCCTGATTTGGCCAGACATTACAAATCTGCATCTCCACAGCCTGCTTTCCAGATCCAACCAGAAACTCCCCTGAATTCAAAGCACCACATCATCCAGGAACTGCCTCTTGATAATACTTTTGTGGCCTGTGATTCCATCTCCAAGTGTTCCTCCAGCAGTTCTGATCCCTACAGCGTTTCTGAGTACAGCTATCCGGTGACAACTTTCAAGACCCCCGTGTCTATACACACTAGACTGGTAGGTATTCACTGTTTCTATCTAACTTTTATAACTTTATTTTATTTTGGTTTTTAATTATTTTAAGTTGAAGTAGAACTTTACAATACTTATTAACTCAATAAAGGGTCAAAACATTCATACTCTGCAAAAGTATCTAAATAGATATATGGATTAATTTTAAGTTTGCTAGAAAATGAGAACAAATAGTTCTTTTTAAAAAAATCTTCACCCCAGGATAAATTTTCCATTGATCTTTAAAGAGAGAGTAAAGAGAAAGGAGGAGGGAGGGGAGAGAGAGGAAGAGGAACAACAGTGTGAAAGAAACACATCATCTGGATGCCTCCTGCATGCTCCCCAATCAGGAGCCAGGGATCCAGCCTGCAACCAGGGTACATGCTGTTCACCAGGAAATGAACTGGTGACCTTTTGGTCCATGGGCTGACACTCTAACCACTCAGAAAAACTGGCAGGGACTAATAACTTGATTGTAGGAAAACTTGGTCAGAACCATGATTATAATAGGGCCAAGAATGTCTGTAGATGACAGTATAGCACATCTTGCAATAGAATAGAAAAGCTCTAAAATAAAGGAGTCCTGGCACTGTCCTCAGTACCATTGTGTGCATGAGCATCAGAACAGTTGAGGCCAGACCCATCACAGTAAAGCTGTTTATGGTCTGATAAACAGGTATTAATGGTGTTGAGAATCCCAGCTTCACTTGAGAAAATCTGTGTCTACTCAAAACATTCAAATAACATCAAGACATCTTCCCAAACCACAATGCCCCCAAGCCCACACAATGAAAACAGAGTATCATTTTCACATTAAATATTTACCATTATTCTGGTTCAGAAAATCTATATTCAAACAATGTAAAAAGAATGGGATTAGAAAAATGAAGTCTTGTTACTCACTCTCATCTTCAAGCCAGAGAATGAAATAAACATAAGATCTCTATTTTAGATATTCATTTAAGTATTTCCATTTTATACAATACATTGAGAGTTCTTCAGGATACATTCTTGAAAAATAATGGCTTTTGGAAAATGAAATATGTTTGCTTTCTCTAATAGACAAGAAGGTAAATAAAGACATAGTAAGACCCAAGATATCTTTAGACAATAATTTAAAACCCAAAATAAATTTATGAAAATAATTTATACAATGTTTTTATATGTATCCCATGGAGAAGAAACTGAATGAAAATTTATCCAGAAATTCATAAGTAAATTAAAGGATTGAAATGTGTTTATTTTCTTAATAAAGTGATGTGCTTTATCTATTTTTATTTTTCTCAAAGTCATGCCACATTTTGACTTCATTATTTTGTCTTTGTTACTCTTAAAAAAGTCATCATCTCAGTTTCAGTGAATGAAAGTTTTTGAAACCTATTCAGGGTTAATAAAATGATAGTGATGTGAAAGTGAATTAAGGGTCTTTTCAACAAGGTTAGAAATAAAGAAGTCTATCAGGATTCAATATAATAATGAATCTACCATATTTTAAGAAATTATTTTAAGAATCATGGTCATTCAAGGATAGGTATGGTGTAATTATACCATAACATGATTTTTCTCTCTTAAGTACACAATAAAGGATGTGTATGTTGTTACTATAGATCCATAGTTATACTATTGCAAATGATAAAATAGAACCCTTAATCACTTTGTGGAAAGTTTCTGTTATGTCTTAAATGAGTTTACAGGGCAGTAGTTATTTCTTTGATATGAATGGCCCCATTTTTTTCTACTTCAGTGGATCTTAGATGGGTTACAAACACAATAAATGCCTTACATCTTGGGATGTGTTTTTGTTAATACTTAACAATTGAAAATGGCACTCTTATTTTCTGATTTCTTTTGGTTATTATTCTATTTATTGGAAGCATTTCACAACAAGAAAACATCCTTTATGCATAACACTTTATATGTATTTTGTGTCCTAATAGCATTTTTCCTTGGACTAAATTTGTGACTCATTTAAAAATGTATAAGAAAGGTAATGTTTGTGCATTACATTTGCCTATCATCATCTTTAATAGATTGGCTAATGTAGTTTGTTAAAAGAATAAATTCTGATTTCAACTGTTTTGGAAAGCATGGAGATGTTTTATGAGATAGATTTATTTTACTTGAGAATATATAGTAAGCAAGGCATGGATGAAAGAAAATATTAAAGTGTTTTCCAAATATCCTCTTTACTTATTGTTGTCATGTGGTAATTTTTTATAAGTAGTAAAATTAATAACTTTATCCATGATGTCATTTTATTTTATTCAGCTAAGAGATATTTTCCTAGACACAAAGCAAATAAATTCATGAGATAGGCAAAATAAGTAAAGTAAATGTTAATGAGAATAAATATTTGGTTATTGTTAGGTTTTTATTAGCTAAAAAGACTGTCTTAGAATCATTGAGTTCTTAGATAGCTTATCCTATTTTTCAAATCTTAAAAAATAGATAAATTGTATATTTTATGTATTTTGTTCACAGTTGTTTCAGATTAATTACTAAATATTTTCTGGACATGAATTGGAGACTTTAGGCAGATTAAAATGATATTAAATATAATGTGATTCCTTTTATTTTGTGTTGCAATTGCAATATTCTTCAGCCTATATATATACTCCTTAATTTCTGATTAATTCCAGGAGAGCCACCTTATATTCATTGATGTTGCAGAATCCTATGAAGATAAGTGAGCACTGAAAAAAAAAAAAAAACTAGTGTATAAAAAAATTCAAATACAGTAGGTGTCTTCTTATAGAAAAAACATACAAAATGGGGGAAAGTGTCAACCAATAAAATAAAAATGCATTATTCCTTAAGGAAACTTTGACAGTGGAATAAATTACTACTGTTAGCAGGAGTCAAATATTCCAGTTGATTTTAAACAAAGTAAGAAATGCATTTTCTAAAGCAGAATTTAGTATTCTATTTACATTTAGCACCTTACTTATCTGAATGTGAAAGAGAATAAATGGAATGGTTCTATTAGGGGCAAAATATAAGGGATTTAGTAGAAATTTCATGGTTTAAAAAGGCAATAAAATATTTTCTGTAATTTATATGACACTGGTGTTCAGAAAAAATATGGAACATTTATGAGATAGAATTGTCTCTATTGTATAAAACCATTGATACTTGAGGATTATGAAGCTCTTCTTTGGTACAAAGTTTTAGAAGTATTCTGGAATGTACTTTATATATACCATATGATCTCCAAATTTATATACTTTAACACTTAGTAGCTATTAAATGAAAATGAAATACATTTTAATAAACACTGCATTTATAATTATTCAAAGTGTGCGTATACATGTTGGGGGATATCCTGTATATTGTAGTGGAGAAAAAACACATAAAATTTAAAAATGATTCACCTTCAATTAACATCTTTCACAGCAAGCATATAGTTTTTGTTTGGCATGACTCTAAGAAAACACCGAGTAACACCATTTTTGAATCAATTTTTTTGTAGTTTAGTCTTTAACTTTTCTTTTTTAAATTCTTTGTTGTTTAAATTATTACATATGGTATTACATAGGTCTCTTTCCTCCCCTCCATTAACCTCTCCCCGGTCACCTTCACCCCCTATCACATGCTGTCACCCCCCTAGTGTCTATGTCCACTGGTTATGCTTATATATACATTGAAGTCCTTTGGTTGATCTCTTACTCCCCTGAAGTTTGACAGTCTGTTCCATGCTTCTCTGACTCTTAATCTATGTTTCTTCATCAGTTTATGTTGTCCATTATATTCCATAAATGAGTGAGATCATGTGATATTTATCTTTCTGTGACTGGCTTATTTCGCTTAGCAGAATTCTCTCCAGCTCCACCAATGCAGTTGCAAATGGCAAGAGTTCCTTATTTATTTATTTTTTAAATGTATTTTATTGAATTTTCCACAGAGAGAAAGGAAGAGGGAGAGAGTGTTAGAAACATCGATAAGAGAGAAACATCGATCAGCTGCCTCCTGCACAGCCCCTACTGGGGATGTGCTCGCAACCAAGGTACATGCCCTTGACTGGAATCCAACATGGGACCCTTCAGTCCTCAGGCTGATGCTCTATCTACCGAGCCAAACCGGTTAGGGCGAGTTCCTTATTTTTTACAGCAGCATAGTATTCCATTGTGTAAATGTACCAGAGTGTGTTTTTTTTTTTTTAAATATATTCATCTGCTGATGGGTATGTAGGCTGTTTCCAAATCTTAGCTATGGTAAATTGTGCTGCTATGAACATAGGGATGCATATATCCTTTCTGATTGGTGTTTCCATTTTCTTAGAATATATTCCTAGAAGTGGGATGACTGGGTCATATTGGAGTTCCATTTTTAGTTTTTTGAGGAAACTCCATACTGTTCTCCACAGTGGCTGCAGGAGTCTACATTCCCACCAGCAGTGCATGAGAGTTTTTCTCCACATTTTCATCAGCACTTGTCCTTTATTGATTTGTTTATGATAGTCATTCCGACAGGTGTGAGATGGTACATCATTGTTTTGATTTTCATCTCTCTAATGATTAGTGACTTTGAGCATGTTTTCATGTGTCTTGGCTTTCTGTATGTCCACTTTCAAAAAGTGTCTAAGTCCTTTGCCCATTTTTTGATTGGATTGTTTATCTTCCTTTTATTAAAATGTATGAGTTCCCTATAAATTTTGGAGATTAGATCCTTATTAGATATAACATTGGCAAATATATTCTCCCATGCAGTGAGTTTTCTTGTTGTTTTGTTGATGGTTTCTTTTTCTGTGCAGAAGTTTTTTATTTTGATGTAGTCCCATTTATTTTCTCCTTAGTTTCCATTGCCCTAGGAGCTGTATTGATAAAGATATTGTTACAGCGTATGTCTAATATTTTGCTGCCTATGGATTCTTCTAAGATTTTTATGGTTTCCTATCTTATGTTTAAGTCCTTTATCCATTTTGAGTTTATTTTTGTGTATGGTGTAAGTTGGTGGTCTAGTTTCATTTTTTTTGCTTGTATCTGTCCAATTTTCCCAACACCATTTATCGAAGAGACTATCTATACTCCATTGTATGCTCTTGCCTTTTTTATCAAATATTGAATGTAATGGCTTGGGTCAATTTCTAGATTCTCTGTTCTGTTCTGTTGGTCTACATGTCTGCTCTTGTGCCAGTACCAAGCAGTTTTGAGAACCATGGCTTTGTAATACAGCTTGATATCTGGTATTGTGATCCCTCCAACTTTGCTCTTCTTTCTCAGGATTGCTGTGTCTATTTGGGGTCCTTTTAAAATTCCAGATGAATTTGTGGAGAGTTTGTTCTAGGTCTGAAATATGCTGTTGGTATTTTAATGGGGGTTGCCTTAAATGTATAGATTGCTTTGGGCATTTTAATGATGTTTATTCTACCAATCTATGAACACAGTATATTCTTCCATTTCTTTATATCGTCCTCTATCCCTTTTTTTCAATGTCCTGTAGTTTTCTTCTGTGTATAGGTCTTTTATTTCCTTAATTAAGTTTATTCCTAGGTATCTTAATTTTTTTTTGTTGTTGTTGCAATGAAAAATGGGATCTTCTTTGTTATTTGTTTCCCTTTTTGTGAGTTCATTATTAGTATACAAAAAAAAAAAATCCATAGATTTCTGGGTGTTAATTTTGTATCCTATTACATTACCGAATTTATTTATTAAATCTAGTAGTTTTTTATGCAGTCATTAAGATTTTCTATGTACAATATCATGTCATCTGCAAAGAATGACAGTTTTCTTCTTCTTTTCCAATTTGGATGCCTTTTAGTTCTTCTTCTTGTCTAATTGCAATGGCTAATACTTCCAGTACTATGTTGAACAGGAGTGGTGAGAGTGGGCATCCCTGTCTTGTCCCTGTTCTTAGGGGAAATGGTTTTAGTTTTTGCCCATTGAGTATGATGTATGATGTTTGCTGCATGTTTGTCATCTAAGGCTTTTATTATGATCCTTCTATTCCCACTTTCTAGAGAGTTTTTGTTAAGAAAGGGTGTTGGATTTTGTCAAATGCTTTTTCTGCATCACTTGATATGGTTAGAATCAATTTTGATAATTTCTTATAAAAGAGATATACTGCTAAAACCAAACTTAATTTTTAACACAGATCTACCATCAAAATGTTGAAATATTGAAAAATAGAGGAATATAATAATGAAAATATAATTTTGAGGGCCTTCTATGTACCAGTCACTATCTTAGACATTTGAAGAACTCCACTTCCTCAAAAAAGAAAGAAAATGAAAAGAATACTAACAATCTATATAATTAGAGTTGGAATAAACTTGCAGTTTCAAAAATGAGGTTATAAAATAATTAATGGATGTAACCCTGCCTGGATTCAGTATGGTAACAGGAGTGTGAGTTAGTTTGAAATAGGATTGGTATTCAATATTGTTAAATTCAATAAGTTTGATTTTGTGCCTCCATATCTTAGTAATGTGAATTTTAGCCATTTAGCATGCTTGGAAAATAAGACTTTAAGAACACAGACATCAAATTTTGATCATGTGTTATTTTTCTTATCCTAGACGAACTCCAGGACATCAACTATTGAAATCTGCAGTGAGATCTAACTTTCTAGGAACAACATAATTTTATTCCCCTTGCAAAAAATTCCAATGATTTATGATTTCAAAATTTTAAGCTCATTAAATCTTAATTTGTATTTTCCATTAGAAAGGCAATAAAAAGAAAAATTGCCTTAAAAATAATGCCCAGTTGAACCTTATACTTATAATAGTAGTAATCTAGCAATCAAAATATAAAGTTAGTGGAAGAAACAGTGCAGTTTTAGCATATCTTTTCTCCCTTTGCTTGCTCTGAATGTCAACAACCGTGATGTAATATATTGCTGTCCTGATGTACAATCTGATGGTTAATATATCATGAAACATGGAATTACTTGTCCTGTCTGATTGCTAAATAGTTTATGCATCATGTCAGGAAGTTTGTAAGTAAAGCAGAACTATCCAACATAATGTCTGAAAGTTATCCAGGACAAGAGATTTTTTTAAGACCAAAACTAACAAAAAATTAAAACACTTTAGTTCTTTTTTTAATATTCACTAATATGCTTTTGCTGAGAAAATTATGATTACCCTTCACTCTGCTTAAGAGTTAGAGGATATAAAATAATCTTATTGGGTTTTTATATTGATTATAATTATGTTGTTCTATTTTAATCATTAAAATTATTTTTGTTGTACTCATGTTTTCTTTTTCTATAAATACTGAAAAAAGGTTTGTAAAAATATTTTATTTTTAAAAAGAAAATATTAAGTTCTTTATACCCCCTGATATTTTTAATAAAAATTTTAATATTTCTTATGTAATTAAACATAACTCAAATTATATGAGAGCAGAAACAAGGATCTAGGTACTATATTTTAAATTTTTTTATCAATTTTGAAACTACCTAGGAAAATATGTTACTTGAGTCATATCTAAATAGATCTAAGTTATTTCTCTGGCATTAAATTACTGTCTATGTTATTGCTTTGAGTAATTTGCCTTTTAAAAAATTAACTCATTTTTTCTCAATTTGAGGATTAATTTATTTATTATACAAGTGACTAAATGCTTCAAATTGTATGTAAATTACATTTTATTAAGGAAAATGAAATGTGTGCAGTTTTCCACTGTATTCTTCCACCTGCTTAGGACTTTTTAGCACTACTAACAGATATTTAAAAATACAACATAATTTCTTGGGATGTAATGGGAGTATAAAGGACCCTTATAATTAAGACATGACATATGTTTCCTGGATTTTCATTCAAATGCTTTATTGTGTATAATTTTACCTTGGAAAGTGTAAATAGGATTTGGTCAATTATATATGTACTATGTACTTAAATTAGTGTATTATTTGGAGTGTTCTTAAATGTAAAGGTATTTAGAAGTAAATGCTCTATTGAGCATTTCAAATTAAAATAGTTATTATATTTTTGACATCTAGGTAATATGGTTACTGTTAAAATTTTGTGTTCCTATTTACCCAAAACAGAATCCCTTGTACTTCCAATCATGCCAGGTTTCTGACTTTCTAAATATTAGTTAGTTATAATGACTGCATGTGTAACTGTTTTACTAGTAATGAGAAATGTCATGAAGTTACAATATTGTCTTACAACTGTTGTAGAAAAATACTTCAAATTCAAACTTATTTTTGTGAAAGTCATTCATTTAGAATCTATATCTAAACTAATAAAAGCGTAATATTGAAATTGACTGTTTCTTTGGGATGCTAAGCCACGCCCACCAGCCAATCAGAATGGCTGTATGCAAATTAGCCCAGGCAAGATGGCGGCCGGCAGCCCTGGAGGCCAGTGCAGTGCAGGCGTCAGGGTGAGCGCGATGTGGGGGTGGGCAGGAGGGAGATCAGCGGGTGGCAGGTGATGTGGGGGCAGGCAGGTGATTGGCGGGTGGCAGGTTGTGTGGGTGTGGGGAGCGGGATCAGCCACATGGTGGTGTGGGGGTGGGGAGCGATCAGCCTGGTGATGGGTGGTGTGGGGGTGAGGAGTGCCATCAG
>PVJC01040049.1:0-15947 GCA_004026665.1 Murina feae
AACCCTCCCATCGCTTCCCAACCCTCTGATCGCTTCCCACCCCCACCCAACCCTCCCATCGCTTCCCCACCCCCGCGCCAACCATCACCATGCCATCTCCCTCCGGCCCACCCCCACATCTCGCTCACCCTGCCGCTGGCACTGCGCTGGCCTCCAGGGCTGCGGCTGCCATCTTGCCTGAGCTAATTTGCATACAGCCATTCTGATTGGCTAGTGGGTGTGGTTTACCCCGTCCCGGAGAAACGGTTAATTTTAATATTTTGCTTTTATTAGTTAAGATTATTATTAGTAGGGGCCCGGTGCACAAAAATTTGTGCACTCGGAGGGTGGGGGTCTCTCAGCCCGGCCTGTGCCCTCTTGCAGTCTGGGACCCCTCGGGGGGGGATGTCCACCTGCTGGCGTGCCTGGCCAGCCTGGGTGAGGGGCTGAGGGCCATTTTCAGGCTGCCCACAGCCCCTTCAGGGTTCGTGCACTGGGGGGTGGGAGGGCTGGTGAGTGCAGGCCTGGACGTTTCCCAGCAGAGGGCCCACGATCGCACACACCTGGTGGGCCCCCACCACTAAGGGGACACACCTGGCGCAGAGCTGGGTGGCAAGTCAGGGGCGGACGCTGGTGCAGGATCCCTCGGTGGGGCCCTGCTGCTGAGCAAACACACCTGGGGTGGAGCTGGGCAGCGAACTGGCTTCGGATTCTCCGCACTGTGCAGCAGATGCTCCCGCACGCCCCTGAGGAGGCCCCTGGGGCAGAGCCAGGCAGTGGACCCAGGATGGCTGCTCCTGGACGCCCCGAGGAGGACCCGCTCTCCCACACGCCTGGAAGAGGCCCCCGGGGGGTGGAGCCAGGCAGCAGACCCAGGACAGCTGCTCCTGGACGCACTGAGGAGGCTCCAGGCCGGACCCCCGCTCCCACTGAGCTGACACACCTGGCACAGCTATGCTGGCTGTGGAGGCTCCCAGTGCAGAGCTGCCCTGCCAGCCTCCATCTTAGCTGGGTTAATTTGCATACAGCCACTCTGATTGGCTGGTGGTAATGGTCAAATTTGCATGTTTCTCTTTTATTATATTAGATTATTACTAGGGACCCGGTGCACAGAAATTTGTGCACTCGGGAGGTCCCTCAGCCCGGCCTGTGCCCTCTCGCAGTCTGGGACCCCTCAGGGGATGTGCACCTGCTGGTATGCCTGACCAGCCTGGGTGAGGGGCTGATGGCTGTTTGCAGGCTGGCCAAGCCCCCCAGTGTGAATCCTCACCCCATTGGAGTGTGGCCAGCCTGGGTGACAGGCTGAGGGGTGCTTTCAGGCTGCCCACAGTCCCTTCAGATTTTGGGTCCCTACTGGAGTACCTGGCCAGCCTAGGTTAGGGGCTGATGGCTGTCTGCAGGCCTGCCAAGCCACCCAGTGGCGTCCCTCACCCCATTGGGGTGTGGCCAGCCTGGGTGACAGGCTGAGGGGTGCTTTCAGGCTGCCCACAGCTCCCATTGACCCAATGTCCCAGCAAGGCTGGCTGGACGCAGGTTTCTGGGGTTTGTTTATCTTCTATAATTGATACACTGTTCTTTTAAGCCGGGGCGTAGGCAGTTAACAAAACCTCCTCTCTGCTTCAGCTCTGGCTTCTATAATGAAACAATGTTTCCCTTAGAGGGCCTGCTGTTTGCTCCTGAGTCTTCTAGGATTGAGACATTTGTTTCAAATATGTTGTTCCCTGGAGCTGAGAGAAGCCCAGGCAGCCTGCTAACAGTTTTACTCCTGCTGCATCGGAAACTGCCTGTTTACTCAGCTCCCTGAGTGCCGGCCTCCATGTTGGCTGGGTTAATTTGCATACAGTCATTCTGATTGGATGGTGGGCGTGGCTTAGGGGGTCCCAAAGGGATGGTCAATTTGCATGTTATGCTTTTATTATGTAGGAATTACACACAGACCCAGAGGGAAATGTCTCTCAAATTCTGGGTGAAATCGCACAGGAATTTTCTGTATTTGTACCATTTGCCCTCTTTGTCTCCCAAGTATGGGGTTCTGTTCTGGTCCCCTTTGCAAGTTCTTAAAGAGCCCTATGTGCTGGGGCTTTGGGACCTCAACCTGGTGCCGGCACTGATAACTTCGTGTGGGGGAGGTTTATGGCCTCTCTGAAATGGGGGTCGTCTTATTTTCCCTATTATTTAAGCCAGCAAGCATTACAGCAGCCAGAGCAGGTTAAAAAGTCAAACAACAGCTTTTATGTAAGATGGATGCTTCAGCCTCGCTGGGCCCGGGTTTCGCATCTTGGAAGAGACAGCGATATCCCTGGAGAGGATTCGAGGGTGAGAGCGACAGGAGCACAGCTCAACGAACGAACGCCAGCTGCCCTCCTTCCTCGGCCTCCCTCCGGCTGGAGGGCGGCTTGGGTTCGTTCGGCGCTGGGATGACAGCCCGTTACCGTTCACAAACTTTCTGCACCTCTCGCTTCTGTGGCGTCAGCCTTTTCTGTCCTGGTGAGCGCAGGACTGGCCTGTGACCGGCCAGGTCAGGGGAGAAGCTTCGTGCAGCTGTGCTCCAGGTAGCGGCTGCTCCCGGCTGGTCCCTGCCACCTGGGAAGGCGTGTCACAGAAGCAATAAATACTAGTCAACCTTCAGCATTGGTTACTGTAGCACCGCCCAGCCTGATCTGACCCATACATTTCACTGACAGTCAGCGTCTTACAATTTCCCTGCAATATTTTTCTTTTTAAACTTTCCTAAAAAAATGTATTTGCTGCATTTATGTTTTGGGTGGTGGGTACTTTATAAATAACTAGTGTTTTTTTTTCTTATGTGATTTGTATGCTGTGTAGAACATACAGAAATACAGGAAAATGAACATGTTAGTGGGTAAGTTTTCTCTAGTTGAAGGAAAGAAAAATTACCCACTAACGTTTTCATTTTTGCCCATCTTTTTCTAGTGTTTCTTTTAGTGATTTTCTTAAATGAAAATTTGGAAACTTGGCTTGTCGTGAACAGGAGATGAATAGGAGCTTAGATGAGCACCTATATATATATAAAAAACCTAAGCGACCGTTATGGCAGGACAATTGGAATGATGGGAACGACCTGTCACTGTGATGTGCACTGAGCAGGCAGGCAGGCGAGCAGTTAGGAGCAGGAAGGCAGACAGGCAGGCAGGCAGGCAGGCGAGGGGTTAGGAGCAGGAAGGCAGACAGACAGGCAGGCAGGCAGGTGAGCAGTTAGGAGCAGGCAGGCAGGTGAGCAGTTAGGAGCAGGCAGGCAGGCAGGCGAGCAGTTAGGAGCAGGCAGGCAGGTAGGCAGGTGAGCGGTTAGGAGCAGGCAGGCAGGCAGGTGAGCGGTTAGGAGCAGGCAGGCAGGTGAGCAGTTAGGAGCAAGCAGGCAGGCAGGCAGGCAAGCGGTTAGGGGTGAGCGGTCCCGGATTGCAAAAGGCAGTCGGCCATCCCCCAAGGAGTCCTGGATTGCGAGAGGGCACAGGCCGGGCCAAGGGACCCCCCACCCCCCATGCACAAATTTCGTGCACCGGGCCTCTAGTTAATAATATCAGGCCTTTTCCGTGGCACGCCATGGAGTGCGTCTGGCTCGGTTTCTTTGTCTCCCCTCTGGGCCAAGCAGAGCCACATTTCGTGACATGTCGTGTCCGAAATGTCTCAGCAGTACGGTTTCAGAGCAGAGCCAGTCTGCCAGGCACGAAGCCCAGCCACGGGCACTGGGGACAGATCAGCAGGTACTCCCGGTCTTGTGTGACACCATGGGCAAAGGGGTAAGCTTGCAGGACACCGGGAACAGCCCTTCCCTTGCTAGGGCTTTGCCTTACGTCTAGGAACGGCCAACAACTGCCTGAAGGATCCTTCCTGGTCAGTTCACCTAATGGCATCACTGTTACGCATTTTCTCTGTGTGACAGCTAAGGTGGCCTCGCCCCTCCTCAGAGGGTGTTTGACATGACGTTAGGAGTTTTTGTAATGTCTGCTCTTTCAATCATTGAAGCCAGCAATTCTCAAGCTTTTTGGTTTCACTACTCCTTTACGCTCTTAAAACTGAAGACTTAAAACAGAAGGAGCTTTTGTTTTGTGGATTATACCTATAAACATTTACCATATTAGAAATTAAACTATGAAGCAAAGTATTAATTTATTCAAAAGTATTAACAACCATTGACATGCAACATAACATTTTATGAAGAAGAACTACAATTTGTTGTGGTGGTGGTTTTTCTCTGCCCTTGACCGGAATCGAACTTGGGACCGTTCAGTCCACAGGCCGACACTTTATCTGTTGAGCCAAACTGGCAAGGGCAAGAAGACCTACATTTTACAAAGAATAATTTAGTGAGACAAATAGAACCGTTCTGTATTGTGGTCGGCAGAATAATGACCCCAAAGGTGTCCATTTCCCATTCCCTGGAACCTGTGAATATGTTACTTTAAGTGCGACAGGGACTTCTACTCATGCATAATTTTGTAACATCATGTATTGACCATTTAGGAAAACATTGGTTCATTGACCTACGAAGATCATCTAAAGCTTGGCACGCTTTCATTATCCAATAGAAAGAATACACCAGCATTTGTAAAAGACACCGCCAATCACACCTGAAAAGTCTTTAAACATCGGGAAGTTATTAAACTCACCACTGCAGATACAAGTATTCTAGAATTCCCATTTTCACTCAAAAGCAAAAAATAATTATTATTAGCAACAAATACCATCCGTTGTTTCCCTTGAAAGGGCGAGTTCACTTTGTGTAGATGACTGGATAAGAAGCTGTGGTACATCTACACCGGGGAATACTATGCAGCAGTGAAAAAGAAGGATCTCTTACCCTGTGAGACAGCACGGAGGGCCTGAGGAGGATTATGCTGAGTGACATAAGCCAGTCACAGAAAGACAAGTACCGCATGAGTTCACTCATATGTGCAGTCTAGTAAGCAACATAGAACCAGAGCCCTGGCTGGTTTGGCTCAGTGGATAGAGCGTTCGCCTGTGGGCTGAAGGGTCCCAGGTTCGATTCTGGTCAAGGGCAGATGCTCTGGTTGTGAGCTTGATCCCCACTGGAGGGCATACAGGAGGCAGCCGATTGGTGATTCTCTCTCATCATTGATGTTTCTCTCTCTTCCTCTCCCTTCTTTGAAATCAATAAAAAAAAGTGCACATATATATATCATAATTAATAAAAGCGTAATATTAAAATTAACCGTTTCTTCGGGATGCCTAAGCCACGCCCACCAGCCAATCAGAGCGACTGTATGCAAATTAACCCAGCCAACATGGAGGCCAGTACTCAGGGAGCTGAGTAAACAGGCAGTTTCCATTGCAGCAGGAGTGAAACTGCTTGCAGGCCACCTGGGCTTCTCTCCAATCCAGGGAACATTATATTTGCAACATTGTTTCAATCCTAGAAGTATCAGAAGCTGAAGCAAACAGCAGGCCTGGCCTGACTTCTAATTAAACATTGTTTCATTATAGAAGCCAGAGCTGAAGCAGAGGAGGTTTCATTAACTGCCTAGGCCCTGGCTTAAAGGAACAGTGTATCAATTATAGAAGATAAACAAACCCCAGAAACCTGCATGCAGCCAGCCTTGCTGGGAGATTGGGTCAATGGGAGATGTGGGCAGCCTGAAATTCTGAAAACAGCCCCTGGCCCACACCATAAATATTTCTTCTAATTAATCCCCTTTTAATGTGCATGAATTTTGTGCACCAGGCCACTAGTATATATATGTATTACAAAAAGATCCAGCCCTAACTGGTTTGGCTCAGTGGTGAGGGACACCACTGGGGGGCTTGGCCAGCCTGCAAACAGCCATCAGCCCCTCACCCAGGCTGGCCAGGTACCCCAGTAGGGACCCAAAACCTGAAGGGACTGTGGGCAGCCTGAAAGTCTGCAAACAGCTATCAGCCCCTCACCCGGCTGACCAGACACACCAGCAGGTGGACATCTCCAGAGGGATCCCAGACTGTGGGAGGGCACAGGTCAGGCTGATGGACCTCCCAAGTGCACAAATTTTTATGCACCAGGCCCCTAGTGTGTGTGTGTGTGTGTGTGTATCCTATATAATAAAGAGGGAATATGCAAATTGACTGTCACTCCAGTCAATTTGCACCCACAGCTGAGGCTAAGTTCCCATAACGAGACTTAAGGAGCAATCAGCAGGGACCTGAGCCTTGCACCCCCCCACCTCCTGCATGAGGCTTGACAGGGGACCTCAGGCTGTGCCTTCTACCCACAGGGCTTCACGGGGGACCTTAGGCCATGCCCCTTGCCCTGGTGCCAGGCTGGGGGAACTGAGACTGCGCCCTCTGCCCGGCGGGGCTTGACAGGGGACATCAAGTTGCACCCCCTGCCCCAGTGCTGGATTGGGGGACCTCAGACTGCTCCCCTCACCCTGGCACCAGGCCAGAGGAACTCAGGCTGCACCCTCTTCCCTGGTGCCAGGCCGGGGATCTCAGGTCATGCCCCTGCCCTGGCTCCAGGCCAGGGAACCTGAGGCTGTGCCCCCCACCCAGTGGGACTTGATGGGAGCTCTCAAGGTGTGCCCCCCACCCTGGTGTGGGCCAGGGGACCTCAAGCCATGCCCCTCACCCCAGCACCAGGACCTCAGTCTGTGCCCCCTGACTGCACCAGGCTCGGGGATCACAGGCCACGCCCTCTGCCCAGTTGGGCTTGATGGGGGACCTCAGGCCACACACCCCCGCCCTGGCACCCAGGGGACCTGAGGCTGCACCCCCCACCTGGCAGGGCTTGACAGGGTGGGACCAGCTGGGTCTGGATCTAGCCCAATGAAGGGGGGCCGGCCAGGTTTGGGTCTCAAGTGATTTTGAGGTGCACGTGGGTGGTTGAAGATTTGACTCTGGGTTCCATGGTGCACCCCAGACTCTGACAGGAGGAAGATGTTCATATACATTTTACTAATTTTCTTTACTCTCTGACACTTCTATTATAGAGAAAGGGCAAATAGCAATATTAAAATATTTCCTCTAATTAATCACTTTTTAAAAAATATATATATTTTATTGGTTTTTCACAGAGAGGAAGGGAGAGGGATAGAGAGTCAGAAACATTGATGAGAGAGAAACACCGATCAGCTGCCTCCTGCACACTCCCCCCTGGGGATGTACCCGCAACCAAGCTACATGCCCTTGACCGGAATCGAACCTGGGACCCTTGAGTCCGCAGGCCGGCGCTCTATCCGCTGAGCCAAACTGGTCAGGGCTAATTAATCACCTTTTAATGTGCACGAATTTCGTGCACCGGGCCACTAGTGTATATATATGTATTACAAAAAGATCCAGCCCTAACTGGTTTGGCTCAGTGGATAGAGCGTCAGCCTGAGGACTCAAGGGTCCCAGGTTCGATTCTGGTCAAGGGCATGTACCTTGGTTGTGGGCACATCCCCGGTGGGGAGTGTGCAGGAGGCGGCTGATCAATGTTTCTCCCTCATTGATGTTTCTAACTCTCTATCCCTCTCCCTTCCTCTCTGTAAAAAATCAAATACATAGATATAGATAGATATAGATATAGATATAGATATAGATATAGATATAGATATAGATCCAGAGACATAGAAGTGTGGAACATACTGTGGCATCTCAGAGGGATGGTGGGGGTTAGTGGGTGGGAAGAGATTAATCAAAGACCTTGTGTGCATATGTGCATAAGCCATGGACACATACAATAGAGTGGTGAAGGCTGGCTTGGGGGCGGTGTGGCTAGAAGGGGGTAAAGGGGGGGAAAAGGGGTCATATGTAACA
The DNA here is from genome assembly GCA_004026665.1 of Murina feae. NCBI lineage: Eukaryota > Metazoa > Chordata > Mammalia > Chiroptera > Vespertilionidae > Murina > Murina feae. Next base: position 7,729 of record PVJC01040049.1, read on the forward strand.
CGTTCAACAACAGAGATTTTAAAAAAGGAAAAGCCAATCGGATACACACATCTGCATGACCTGAGAAACGGCTGCTGATGGGAAGATCAGCGGGCGCAGCGTACACAGTTGTGTGATCAGCAAGTGCTTTTCCTGGAGATAACCAAGGGGCTGCAGACAGTCGCAAGTGCTTGATGCCCACTTCCCTCCTCACCACCCAGAACAGTAAGCAGAATGTGCCAGTGAAGTATGGGGGCAATCATCTCAGGTAGAAACTGCAGTTTGACTTTAACCCTGCTGTTTGGCTTCTGAATTATATACATCATCCCATTCGATTGAATGCCCTATTGATTGTAATGTGAATACTCCATTGGTTGTGGTCACACTGGTTTTAGAAAGCACATTCCTCTGTACCTGGGAACAAGGACAGCACAATTATTCTAAACTAAGGGCCCGGTGCACAAAAATTTGTGCACTCGGGGTAGTGCCTCAGCCCGGCCTGTGCCCTCTCACAGTCTGGGACCCCTCGGGGATATCCACCCGCTGGCATGCCTAGCCAGCCTGGGTGAGGGGCTGAGGGCTGTTTTCAGGCTTTCAGGCTGCCCACAGCTCGTTCAGGGTTCAGGTCCCTACTGGAGTGCTTGGCTAGGCTGGGTGAGGGGCTGAGGGCTATTTTCAGGCTGCTCACAGCACCTTCAGGGTTCGGGTCCCTAATGGGGTGCCTGTCCAGCCTGGATGAGGGGCTGAGGGCCATTTGCAGGCTGCCCACAGTTCCCATTGACCCAACGTCCCAGTAAGGCTGGCTGGAATCAGGGTTCTGGGGTTTATTTATCTTCTATAATTGAAACTTTGTTACTTTGAGCAGAGGTCTAGGCAGGGAACAAAGCTTCCTCTTTGTTTCAGCTCCGTGGCTTCTATAATTGAAACTATGTTGCCTCGAGCAGAGGCCCAGCCAGCCTACGCAGACAGTTTACTCTTGGTGCAACGGAAGCCTCCTGCTTGTTCCAGCTCTGTGGCTGTTGGCCTCCATCTTGGCTGGGTTAATTTGCATACAGCTGCTCTGATTGACTGGTGGGCATGGCTTGGGTGTCTCGGACTGATGGTCAATTTGCATATCACTCTTTTATTAGAATAGATTACCTCAGTGGCTGCAGATAATGCGTCCAGTTGACTCTGGTCCCAGGACCAGGACTGCACAATTACTCTAAATTGCCTCGATGGTTCCAGATAATGTGTTCCTGTCTACTCAGTGGTCCAGAGACCCAAAACTATAATTTAACTAACATACTCAATTCTGCTTCTGTAACTGCTTTGTGCAAACCAGGTTCTTCCAAACCCTGGGATGTAATGGATACCTCTGTGATCTCCGCCTATATAAATCTGGCGTTGGGGCTGGGGAAGGTACTGCGAGATTTGGAGTGCATTGCCCCCTCGTAGTCCTGGATTTGCAATAAACGTGACTCCTAATTTGACTTCTCGAAGCATCCTTGTGTGATTCGTGGGGTACATTACAATCCCAGCAAGAGCAGGATTCAACAAAAGCGACCCTTTCGCTGCTTCATGAAGCACAGTCTCGAGTGAAACTGGCATTTTTAAAACATCACCGATTTGTGGCCGAGAAGGATACAGGTTCCCAGGACTGTTTGGTGCCTCTGACTTCCTGGGTGCTCGGGCACCAGCAGTGTCACCCGCCACAGCTTCGTCCCATCGTGCACATGGCAACGGAGCAGTAACGTCTTAGTGTTATTACAAAGACGTTTGCCCGCGCGTACCCTGGGGGCCTGCAGGTCACACCCGGAGAGCCTGCGATGGGGCCACTTTGTCTCAGGTTCGCTCCGCCTTCGTTCCATAGATCTGCAGCATGTATGCATGGGCTTAGCATGTTGGTGCTGGTTTCTTCCAACCATTTCGAGGATGTGCATGTCGCCTTGTCCTGTTTCTGACAAGACTGATGAAACTCACAGCACATACTGTGCAGACAACTCAGCAAGCGTTTTTGTTTTTCTCTTGGAGAGAAAGGGGGAGGGAGAGAGAGATAGAAACATCAAGGATGGGAGAGAATCATGGATCAACTGCCTCCTGCACGCCCCCCAGTGGGGATTGAGGCCACAACCCGGGCATGTGTCCTTGACCGGAATGGAACCTGGGACCCTTTGGTCTGCAGACTGACACTCTATCCACTGAGCCACACCAGCTCGGGCATGTTTTCCTTTTAAATAGCCTGGCTTCCTCTTTCTGTTTCCTTCGGTTCTGTATACACTCTAGATGTGTTGTTTTATGAAGGAGAGTGGTAGCTACCCAACTGTTAGTCCCACTTAGTGAGGAGCTGCTTAGTTGAACGTGGAGGGAGAGGAGGCCATTGCACTGAACTGGCTCTGATGCCTTGTAGTCTGTGCAGGCAAACCAGAACCGAGGCCAGAGTCAGTGCCTTTGAAGCTGAGAAAATGAAACTTAACAGCAACCAATCAGCGACAGCCCACTCGGCTTTGCCAAATAAGGCAACTGCCTAAACTGTGGCTGCTGGAACAGTCTGCTTGCTTCACTTTGCACGGTCTCTACAAAAGCCCTCCCCTAGCTCCCGTCCCGGCGCGGCGCTCTGACCTTGGGTTTGGTACTTACTGCCCAGTTTGGACCAACGTGTGCTCAGTAAACTCCAGGAGAGACGTGTCTCACCTGCCACCGTGACCTTTTGTCACGCGCATGTCTGGACAATAAATATTTCATTTCACTGCACTTCGTTTTCCTCCACCTCCACATCACACGGTAATGTTGGTTATGATTGCTAATTGTTCTCTCTGGCCTTGCAAAGCTTGTTTCTATGGTGAAAGTAGTAAATATTCATTAAAGAAAAACTTAAAATTCTCAGTAGGGAAAATAAGACAGTAACTAGTTGTCCCACCTCCCAAGCTGACCAGTGAGAGCATTCTGGTACCTTTCCTTCCAATTATTTTTAAAATACAGGATGTGAACCATTTTGATACCCCCCCCTCCCCTTAACAATGCATTATATTCGTGTATTATTTTATAGTCCTTATAAACATTTTGTGAAATAGTAGGAGAATATTCCAGTGAATGGATAGACCACACTACATTTAACCCATTCACTTACTGTTGTACTTTTTAGATTACTTTCAATTTTAAAAAATTTAGGTCATAGACTTGTTCTTCCTGTTTTTAGAATTCTTTCCTTAGGCCAAAAGAGCAGAGATTAAATTATTGGGTGCTTTTAAGGCATATTATCAAATTGCTTTTTAAAAGGCTTGCATTCGGGCTTACTCCCCCACAGCAAGGCATGAGAAGGGTTCTTGCCTGTACCCTGGCCATTTTTAGATAATACCATTTTAAACAAACACACCTCCCCATTGAAAAATAAAGAAAAAAACAAAACAAAACAAAAACCCACACCCCCCTGCATTGGAGTAATGGACATCAATTAGTGGCTCTTTTTCTACGTTTGCTTACCATTTATTTTTTCTCTTTGTGAATTGCCTGTTGGGCCCTTAGCCTATGTATCTTTTGATGCTTTTCTTAATATTTTATATAAACTTTTGGTAATAAAAATAGCGGCCCATTTAAATACTGGCTATAATGGTTTTTGTACCAGATGTAACTGTGTTTACGTGAAGCAGAGATCTTGCCTGTGTCGAACTTTGTCATCAGGACACACATGGAAGGCGGGGCAGGTCTGGGCCCACACGAGTGGCTGCAGGTCTATCCTTCCTGTGCTCAGAGCACAGGTTCCCCGTTCGCATTAGGGCCACTTCACTTCTTTTAAAAATATTTTTTTATTGATCTCAGAGAGGAAGGGAGAGGGGGAGAGAGATGGAAACATCCACGGAGAGAGAATCATTGGCCGGCTGCCTCCTGCACGCCCCCAGTGGGGATCGAGCCCGCAGCCCGGGCCTGTGCCCTTGACCAGAATCAAACCTGGGACCCTTCGGTCCGCAGGCTGATGCTCTATCCACTGAGCCACACCAGCTAGGCCCCACTTCACTTTTAAGACCCACGTCAGCAGGACCCGTTTTCACTAAACGCAGGAAATCCAAGAGGATTTTCACTTTAACAACAACAAAAATCTGTTACGGAATTAGGTGTCCTGTAGAAGTGGGCAGCAGACGGTGCATTTGGAAAGCAGGCAGCGCACACCCTGGGGTCGGGGAGGGCGTCGAGGTTACGGAAATCGCCATTTCACATCCCAGGTTGTTGTGTAACCAATGTGACCTTCTCCAGTCCTAAGTCCTGGAGTCTGGCGTTGTTTACCATAAGCAACTCTGAGCCAGAGACTCAGGCCGGAAGAATCTCATTAATAAGCACTCTCCCCCAGCAGACACCCATTATCAGTGTATTTACAAGGAGATCAGACCGGGTCACTGGCCTTCTTTCTTTCCCTGGGTGCATCCCCTTAGTGATCAGAAAACGAATGGGTTACACTGGCCAGCTGCAAGCCTTCTCTCTTCCCCATTTTCCAAGGCAGCTGTTTGCAAGTTAGCTTTCTTTCTTTCTTTCCTTCTCTCTCTCTCTCTCTCTCTCTCTCTTTTCATAGTAGCCTTCCTAATGGGGTGAGGTGGGGTGCACGTTTACTTGTAAAGCATTATTAAAAGCCTGGTGTCCTTGAGTCACAATCTGATTTCTTTAAAATCCTAAGTCAGCACTTCACTGTTCATTTGTATATTTTCTTTGTCAAAATGTGCTTTCAGTCTCTGCTGCAAGTGTGGCTGAGTTAGTGTCCTTGATGGAAGGACAGTGTAGCCAGCAGAGGCACCTGCTCCCACAGAGGGTGCCTGGGTGGCACCTCCCTCTTCCGCCGTCCCTGACGGCCTGGTGCCGAGCCCTCTGCCCACCTCCCAGCTGCACAGTCTGAGGTGCCTGCGTACATCTACCCAACACACGTCCCGCGTGTGGATACAGCCTTCATCTCACTGAGAAATAACGAAAAGGTTCTGAAACCCCGTGATAATGGGAGGTACTCATTATTAAAACAGTGTACAGCCCTGGCTGGTTTTGCTCAGTGGATAGAGCGTCGGCTTACGGACTGAAGGGTCCCAGGTTCGATTCCGGCCAAGGGCACATGCCTGGGTTGTGGGCTCGATCCCCTCCCCCCAGTAGGGGGCGTGCAGGAGGCAGCCAATGATTCTCTCTCATCATGGATGTTTCTCTCCTCTCTCTCTCTCTCTCTCTCTCTCTCTCTCTCTCTCTCTCCCTTCCTCTCTGAAATCAATAAAAAATATATATTAAAAAAAAAAACAAAAAACAGTGCACATTATAGTAATGCATCCTGAAATCACGTGGAACTTATAAATGCAAGTAGTACAATGTTTCATCGTTCTACGTCCAATCAGGGATCTTAAGAATGTGTGTTTCCAGGGCCTCGCTCAAGGCTTTGGTTACCCCCCTTCCCTCCCCTTTGCCCCAGCCCTGGCAGCTGGTCCTTGGCGAGGGCTGCAAAGCAGCTTCTCTCCACCAGGGGGCGGAAGGCTCCTTTGCTCAGATGGGTCTGAAAATCCAGGGCGGCCTGTTGCTCTGTGCTGGTTGGGCTCTACTTCTCCGCCCTCTGTCCTGGGCCGGCGTGTTCAGGCCCCGAGGCCCGGCTGAGACAGGGACCTTGGCCGTGACCTCCTCAGGGTGGAGAAGGACAGACAGATCACCTTTGCAGAGCATTCAAGGCCACTGGGGGAGAGGAGAGGTGGGGGGCAGAGAACACCTTTGTCCTCCTCACCTTTTGAATTCTCAGAGCTAAAGTGAAATTTTAAAATAAAAGAAAAATTGCAAGGCCCAAAGGAAACATCCCTTCCTCTCTGGTACTTCCTAAAACGCGAGAAGCGTGTGGGCAGCACCGGAAGCCATCCCCTCTGCTTCGTCACGTGATGCCCTCCTGGTGGCATGCGACCTTGTGAGCGCCGGGAGTCATCAGCCGAACCCTGAGGTCCAGGGTGGGCCCCAAGATTCTGGCCGACAGGTGACCCCCAAACCGCACTTGGAGAACGTTCTCGCTGGACTTGCGTCCGCTGCTGTTCACTTCGTCTTAGAGTTCTAGTGGGAATTTTATAAAGTTATAGATGAAATGAAAGAGCCATAAAATTATGCTGGGATTCCATACATTTTAATATTTCAGTTAGAGACCCCCGCTTTTTAAAAAATAACCCTGAGCTTCCTGAGCAGGCACTACCTTCGGTTCTGAAAGGGGGTGTCTCCCGGCACCCCCACCTCAGTGCAGGCCCTCAGCCTCCTGCTGTGGAAGCTTTGCAACTTGCATGGCCGTCACTTCCCTCCTGGGGTAGACGCCCCCAAATGAGAGTGTGGCTGTGCCTCTCCTTCCCTCCCTCCTCCCACCAGGCTTCTCTCAACCCCACCGTCACACACATGCACCATCACACACACAGTGTGGCTCTCGCTGGTGCTGCTGGTCTCAGAGCCCAGCCCAAGCGGCTAGAGGGGCGAGAGGGCAGCTTAGGCGTCGCATGTGCCTCCTGCTCTGATGGACTTGGTAAAAGTTCATGTCCACGAGTTTACGAATCGGCCATTACCCTCCCACGTCTGGGATGGCCAGGTTAGGACGGGCTGGGCAAAACCCACTGTGAGAAGTGGCTGCACAAGTAACAGGTAATTGGAAGGGCGACTCCTGCACCTCTCAGTCTGACACAAAAGGTGCCTCTAAGAACAGCCCCAGTCTGAGATTCCAGGTTCCCAGCTTCCTGCACTTTCTTGCTTGATTCTCACACTGATCCCTGGGCTCTGGTGGGCAGCCCCTGGCTAACTCTGTCCCCGTTTGTGATCACCTGGTACTGAGCCCCCACATGACTCCAACATCAGAGGCAGCCTCTTGGAGGACTGATTCTGGGCTTGTCCTCTGCGTGCCCGCCCCTCCCCTCCCCCAATCTCCCAGTCAGGCATTAACTCAGACGCACAAATGACAGCCGTCTAAGACAGAGCAGCCCAGACTTCCAGGGAAGAAGGCTGACGCCTCGGCCGGGCCCTAAAGAAGGTGGGGTCTGGGCTCCAGACCTCAAAGCTGGGAAACTCTCATCCACGGCTCAGCGGTGCTGGGACTCAAGGAGGCTCCGGGGAGACAGGTCTGAAACCATCCCTTACAATGAAAAACACGATCAGATGCTTGTATGTCAGCCCGACCAACTCAACAGACAGGGGCAGGGCCTGGGGCGTCTTTCCTGGGTGACCGTGGCTCCGAACCAGCGTAGTGGGGAGGGAGATTCCGTGTGAATGAATGCAGGGGCTGCGCTCATTCATTCGGCACCGCATCCAGCTGGCGTGCCCTCCACCACCGCACCAGTTGCTGGCGGCTCACGCCTGCTCTGTTTGGGCAGCGCCTCTGCCATAGCCCTCAATATTCCGAACGTCACTCTTCACAATGGCTGCACAGATACCGGCTGCAAGAGTCAGAATTTCGAGTAGCTGACAGGGCTGTCTTTCCTCATTAGCTCCTCATTAGGCTGGAAGAGGCCCTACACATCAGTTAATTATCAGCAACCAGCACATAGTAGGAGCCCAGCAACTAGCACATAGTAGGAGCCCAAAGGCATGTCCTAGGCGCTCATGATGTTGAGTTCACTCAGCCAGTGGTGCCCGGATGGGCTCTGCCACAGTTGCCCCGTGCTTCCCCCTTCTGGGCCTCCATGGTTGACCACTGTTACAAGGAGACATTCTCTCTCTGCATACGCCAGGCTGTCCCGAGACGCACATGTTCTTTCAGGCCGCCTTGCTCATTCAACAATCAAGCTTTTTTGAAAAGAATATTTTTATTGATTTCAGAGAGGAAGGGAAAGGGAGAGAGATAGAAGCATCAATGGTGAATCATTGATCGATTGCCTCCTGCACGCTCCCTACTGGGGATCGAGCCCGCAGCCTAGGTATGTGCTCTTGACTGGAATCGAACCCGGGACCCCTCCATCTGCAGGCCAACGCTCTATCCACTGAGCCACACCAGCTAGGGCTCAACCCCAGCCTTTTACCGAGCCCCTGCTGTGTGCCAGGTTTGGAGACGTGGCAGTGAATAACACGGTCCTGGCCCCTGCCCTGCCTTCAGGCTGCCCGAGTGAATACCTCGTGGAAACATCCATCACCATTTGCTTGCCTTCACACCCACCAAACAGCTTTCTGATTGTTACGTAGGCCGCACAGGCAGCCAGACAGCAGGCAGCCCCTCTGGAAAGGAATAGCACGAGTTGAGAAGGAATTAACTGGCATCCTAGTTTACTCAACAGCGTCCTGTGTGTCTGATGGTC